>JAQJVL010000206.1:729458-1044458 GCA_035578905.1 Stictocephala bisonia | reverse complement strand
ATAGGAAACAAAAATGTTAAAGATAATATAAAAAGTCCTTAATCACAATAAGTTTATTCACACTCATATTAAAATATCAAACAAGTAATTTATAAAACCGGTTCTAAAACGAGGCAACAATGAAAGACGTAGAGGTGTTGCTATCATTCCGGCTGGTTTACACCGTCACGCTGTTGGTCGTAAAATTCCCAAGGCCCCTCGTAGTTTCAGCATTTGCTGTACGCTTACAGCAAACGCACTGAAATCAAATCATAACAATTTAAATAAACAATATAGGGCTGTCGACTTTCCAGTGGTGGCTTTGGGAAACGGACACATTGCTTTACCCGCTAGTTTACGACAATCATAGTTGGAAAGGTTTGCAAATTGCGTAAACTATTAGCCATCGTACACTCACATGAGCGCTGTAGAATAACCTCAATTTAGTTGTAACAAATTGCCGTTACTTGGCAGTTGAAAACACGTGGAACGTCCTGCACGTGTTGTTTGTGTGTTGTTATTGTGGTCTGTGACGTCATTTCAGACAACTTTCTACTTCCTTCGACACGAAACATGGTTTACAGAACAAATAATTAAGCAGGATGTCTACCGATCTACTGCTGATATGGACAAAATGAACTTCTTCATAGTTTTAAATGAATATCCATAGAGTTTCGTGTGTATAGTTTGTATTATTTTTGTTGATAATCATTTTGTATATAGGTTTTGTCAATTTTTTACAAAACGGATCTTTTCCGTTATACGTATACCACTATTTAAATATATTGAATAATACATTTTAACCATTGTTTGGTATAAATAATGGAACACGGCATTCAATTTATTGATTTAAAACATGTTTTCCTCATTTTCAACCTTTAGAATCCCAATACATCGAGGCCGCCCATATACATCGCGCCGCGGCAGTTATGGTTAGGTTAGGTTATTATATTGTAGAATGAACCTGTAATTTGTAAAAACATTCTACAATAGGCTATGCTAACCTAACCTAACCATAACTGCCACGGCGCGATGTATATGGAAATATTTTGGGATTGCTGACACATAACGGAAAAGATCCGACATTAAATAGTGGTATACGTATAACGGAAAAGATCCTACAAAACTTTTACAGAAATTTGAAAATATTAATCCCAAAAGGATATCTAAGTGGTAAATTTTAAGAGTGTGATTGAGTGATTAGAATTGAATGGTTTATATGAAAAAAATTTGTTTGAATTTAAATGTGTAAGATATTGTAAGACATCTTAAATATATAAGATTCAAAAACGAGATAATCGTTAAATCTTTAGAGCCACGAACAGATTTTTATGAAATTTGGAGGGAAGTTGGCTTCTTTACCTTAAAGATCCTCTAAGAAAGGATTTATCTAAATTCCTTCCTGAGGGGTATAAACAGCCCTTTAAATATTTTATTTTCTCCATAAGAGTGATATTAGCATTAACTTTCATTTAAACATTTCAAATAGCTAGTACAAAAGAACAAAAACATAACACAAAAGCTTAGATAATTAGGTTTCCTTTGAGAAATATTTAAGGTAAAATTTAATAAAATTTAATTTCATCTAATTCTGACATGATTGTATTACTTTTCATCCTCCTAAAGCAGATTCATGTTTATATCGTGGACTAACACGGTAGGATAATTTTTTTTATTTTGGTAAATGACATGCATAAAAACGTTTATCAACTAGAAAGTAGTATTTATAATTACCCACGAATCGAAAAACTGTTCATATTGTTTTTGAAAAGTGATAAGGCTCTTCATTAAGTCCTAGTTCAAACTAATACTCACGTTTATATTCTTATACTTTTCAGTTAAAAATTCCAACACTGAAATAATTATAAACAAATACTGCCAATTATCAACAAATAGAAATACACGTGCAGTGGTGATGACACGCCCACCCACCCATACACGTGCGATTGTGATGACACGCCCACCCACCCATACACGTGCAATTGTGATGACCCACCCATACACGTGCAGTGGTGATGACACGCCCGCCCACCCATACACGTGCAGTGGTGATGACCCACCCGCTCTCCCATACACGTGCAGTTGTGATACCCGCCCACCCATACACGTGCAGTGGTGATGACCCACCCGCTCTCCCATACACGTGCAGTTGTGATACCCGCCCACCCATACACGTGCAGTGGTGATGACCCCCACCCACCCATACACGTGCAGTGGTGATAACACGCCCACCACCACCCATACACGTGCAGTGGTGATGACACGCCCACCCACCCATACACGTGCAGTGGTGATTACACGCCCGCCCACCCATACACGTGCAGTGGTGATGACACGCCCGCCCACCCATACACGTGCAGTGTGATTACATCCCACCCACCCATATAGTGCAATGGTGATGACCCACCACCCATCTCACTAATTAACCGCCCAATAACGATGCAGTGGTGATCACACGCCCACCCACCTACATGCAGTGGTGATGCCCCACCGCTTCCATACCGTGCAGATGTGATACCCGCCCACCCATCCATACACGTGCAATGTGATGAAGCCGCACCCATACACTGCTTGTGCCCCCACCCCATACACGTGCAATTGTAATGACCCGCCCGCCCACCCTATACGTGCAATGGTGATGACCCACCCACCCACCCATACAAGTGCAGTGGTTATGACCCACCCGCCCTCCCATACACGTGCAGTGGCGATGACTCGCCCACCCACCCATACATGTGAAATTGTGATAACCCGCCCGCCCACCCATACACGTGCAATGGTGATGACTCGCCCGCCCACTCATACACGTGCAGTGGTGCTGAACCGCCCGCCTACCCATACACGTGCAGCGGTGATGACCCGCCCGCCCACCTATACAAGTGCAGTGGTGATGACACGCCCGCCCATCCATACACGTACAGTGGTTATGAACCGCCCGCCCACCCATACACGTGCAATGGTGATGACTCGCCCGCCCACCCATACACGTGCAGTGGTGATGACTCGCCCGCCAACCCATACAAGTGCAGTGATGATGACTCGCCCGCCCACCCATACACGTACAGTGGTAAAAGACTATAAAATCTTGTTATCTTGGAGAACCGAAAATTGTTATCACCAATTTTACATTGGCGATTCTTAGAAATAACCATGAAGGGAGAAATAACGCATAATCCAGCGTAGAGAACCATCTCGTAGCTAAGCAAGGGCTGTCGGTTAGTTTCATATAACTTTGGTTTATGCACACTGGCATATATTTTGATAAAGTAGTTTGAAATATCTGTTATCATTTTTATATTACCATAACCAATAAAGTTAATAAAGTGCTTCTATTTTGTGAAACTGGGGCTTCGCTTCAGGTGAATTTATAACTTCAAAAATCACATTCCTAAAGGAAATCGGCACAATTAAATCTAAGTAAAGGACCGATTTCTTTATGGACAATGTTTTTTTTTTATTCCTATATTTTTGTCTCTCTCTTAAAGTGTTTAAATACAGATTCATATAATACAAATCTATTACCGAAATTAAGATCAAGTAATATTAAACCTGTTCGAGAACTTATACTTATTAGTATGACAACTGTGGACATTCACGAAATTTTAACCCCCTGCACGCTTCGCGTGCCAACACCGACTCTCGCTGCACTCGATATTCTTCGGTCTTCGGTCTAAGCATGTAACTTTTTTACTAAAAATAATAGTAGATTAACTGTATAACGTAAAATCACAATATTACATTTATTTAGGCCTACAGTATTTCACTCACACTATTTGCGTTGCTACCTACTTATTGGTATAAGGTATTACTTTGCCTATTTTAAACGTGTTTATTTCATTTGTTTTTGTTTAACAGCTGAAGATTAACTCTGAATGCATCCATTTGGTAAATCAAATATACAAAATAAACATGTTTATTTATTTACAAAACAGCTGTTATTAATTTACTAAAATCAACCCAATGTTATTCTTATGTAAAAAAGTAAATTTTGAGGGGCTGTTTGTATCCCTTAGGAATGGAATGTTGAAAAATCCTTTCTTGGTGGGTCCCTTCGATACTAAAACTGACTTCCTGAACATTTCGTGTAAATCAGTTCCGTGGTATTTTCGAGATTTCGTGATGAATGAGTCAGTCAGTGGGATTTGGCCTTTATCTATATATGTATATAAGCCAACTGCAACTCACTCACTGACTGACTGATAAAAAAATCAATAACCACCGAACGGATTTCCACGAAATTTTAAAGGAAGTTAGCTTTAGTATCGAAGGGACCCACTAAGACAGGTTTTTTCGAAATTCCATTTCTAAGGGGTACAAACAGCCCCTCAAAATTTAATTTTTTCCATAAGAATAGTATTGGGTTGATTTTAGTAAATTAATAACAGCTGTTTTATAAATAAATAAATAGTTTATAATTAGTATAGTACGTGTTGGTACATATACAGTACAAGTGAACGTCACACAACACAAATTTATTACAATATAAGCACAAAATGCACAAATATTATGGTGATCGATTTCGGTGAACCACGCTCACCTTCCTCAGACCAGAGGGATTCACAAAAGAATAGAAAATGGTGTTCAACAACTCAATTTATAGGCCTATGATCACGTGACTCCATTTGACATTACCCTATTCATGAATTAAGAGTTTAATCTTCAGCTATTATAAATACGTTTGAAATAGGCTAAGTAATACCCTATACTAATAAATAGGTAGCAACGCAAATAGTGTGAGTGAAATACTGTAAATAATTGAATATTGTAATTTTACGTTATACGGATAATCTACTATTATTTGCAGCCCGCATACCGAGGCCGAGGTGTATCGAGAGCGAGAGCCAGGGTTGGCACGCGAAGCGATCAGGGGTATGTCCTAGTCTCTCTCTCCCTCTCTCTCTCTCTCCCTCTCTCTCTCCCTCTCTCTCCCTCTTTGTCCCTCCCTTCCTCTCTCTCCCCCCTCTCCATCTCTCCCCCTCTCCCTCCCCCCTCTAACTGTCTTCCTCTCTTCTAACCAAGTGAGTTTCCGCATTGAACTGTCTTCCTCTCTTCTGACTAAGTGAGTTGCCGCATTAAACTGTCTTCCTCTCTTCAAAGTGAACGTTGACGCAGTGAACTGCCTTCCTTTCTTCCTATTAAGTGAACTGAACTATACGCGTGTTGGTGTTGACTGAGTTCAATCTGGCAACGCCGCACAGTTTACAGCTGCTCCGCGCACTTTAAAGTGGACAGTTCACACACTACGAAAATGTTGTTAACAATATTTAGCATTGATATGAGCAATCTGGGTAGATTTAGTTATCTGTAGTAAACTGCTTAGTATTGACAGGATACAATAAACTTGCGTATTGATTCACAGAATGTTTAATTACAAATATGTTTAGTATGGAGAGCCGGTTGCCGAGCAGTCTATGACGTCAGGACTTTGTATCTGAGTTATATATAACGCAGGTTCAATTCATGGCCTTGAATGTTAGTTTTTATCAGTAATATTCAGTACTGTACTGGTTCTCCCCCTTAGTCTGATAAGTTCCTCGCACAGACCAATAGCCTATGGTGAAATGGCAGGGTAAGGTTAAAAAGGAGATCAGCACCTTCTTTTCCAAACATAAAAGTATAGAGGACCAACACGAAACGGAAATGTCAGTGGGTGATAGTGATTACATGAATGAAGACGAAGGTCTACGTCATATTATGAATCCGGCAAGATTGTTATCTCTGCCAACAGATGACACTTCCATATTTATTCATCGCCGATGCTATTGTTGCCAATACATCTTCCTTAACGTTGCTTACCATTCTCTCGTCCAGAGATCTTGATAAAGGCTTATTGGGCCTATTGTACTCAGCTAACTCCCTTTGTTGACCTGTTGATATCAGAGCCTCAAATCATACTGCCCGCTATGTTTCTCTTACAAGACATTAGGCTGTAAAGCGTTTTTTATTTCATGCATAGTCATTAATCACTGTTTGCAGAAGTGAATTTTCTTTATCGTTAATATCTTTAGTATACAGTTATTTTTTGTGATTAATTAATTGTAATTAAAACTCGAATTTCGAGCTACTCGCACACCCCTAGTTCAAAGCGGTTTTATCCATCAGTGATTTCACCTGAGGCAAACTAGTTCTCTCATCGGGAGTTCATCAACCCGGCACCAAGCTTTATATGTTATAAAAAAACACGTCAACCCGGCACTGGACCTTTCACTGACCGCCATGACAGTATGTCAACCCGGCACCAGCCACCCCTCTTACCCATTCCACCTACACTACCCCCTCCCAACCCCTCCTTTCTCTTTCCCCTCCCCTAATCACCTCCCCTTTTCGTAACGTAAGCATAAAGCATAAAGGTTAGGTTAGGTTAGGTTAGGTTAAGTTAGGTTAGGTTAGGTTAGGTTAGGTTAGGTTAGGTTAGGTTAGGTTAGGTTCGTAAACGTAAAGCAATACTGCTATTGCGGGAAGATAACTCCTGGATCCACCGTTCATTATTATCGCAAAGCACAGCCAAAGGAGTTAGGGCGATGAGATGCCTAGGGTTCGAGGGAGGGAAAGAAGAGAATGAGGGGCGTATGTTTGGTGTTGTGGAGGGGGAACCCAGCTCCCCTACCTTCAAACTGTCTCGGTGCCGGGTTAAGTTGTGACATTAGTAACGCCTGATTAACCTTAGAGCGGTGGTCAGATTTGGTGCCGGGTAGACGTGCCGCCCTCTCATCAGACTAACCGGTTATTGGCAAACAACTTAATGATTACGTGCCATCTCGTCCCGGTGCCATTTGGTTCCGCTAAAAATTTCCTTAAAAACGTGCTATCTCGTCCCGCTCGGGTCTACAGATTATAATATAAGCTAATGAGTAGCATCTCGTTCCGACGAAATTTTTACAAGGGTTGAGTATGTATTGATGGATACATGTCAAATTGATTAACAAAAATTGTATAGAAAGATAATCAAGTTTTGTTGTAGATACATCCACAGTGTTGCTGTAGAACATGAAAAGCTCAATGAATTTTTTGACTATTTTGTTGACCAGTGGTTAGAAAACTCTCATTTACCAATTTAAACATGGAATTTTACCAGCAGGCGACATCGTACCAACAATGCTGTGGAAGGATGGAACCATCACCTGAATGGAATTGTTGGAAAACCACACCCTCGAATAAAAAATCTAATCATGACGTTAAAAAAAGAAGCAGAATATTCTGACACTAAAATAATCAGGATTGACCTAAATTTAGAAGGTCTGAAGAGGAGGAAAAAATATATTGCCATGACAATAGACTCAAAAGAGCCACTGAAAATTTGAAGAAGACAGATGAAATTAATAAGTTTTTGAGGAACGTCTCTTACATAGTAAAAATGGATTAAGGAGGAACACGAAAGGACATCAGCTGCTGCATACATTGTACACACTGTATATATTTGTAAATAGACTCAACATCTGATAAGGCTGAAAGGCAGCTTTCTTTCATTGCCAGATTTGGATTGTGTTTTTAATCAAACCTTTCCAGTAGTGTGAAAATTGGCTGAACTTGTCATAGCATTCTCATTTATAGCATCATGGCAGTCCTGAGGAACGCAGTAGATAGTGAGTATATTATTTAGTTTAAGTTATTATAGACCTGTCATACTGTCAATCATAGGTGGTGGGACGAAGTAGCACTAGTTGGCAAGTAGAGAGTTAACCCTCACCCTCCTGTGAGAGGGACGAGATGGCACTGGGACGAGATGGCACGACACGAACTTAATCCTGCATCAGTAGAATGATCTCGACAATTTGTTGCTTGTTTGAGTTTATGACAAAATGCCAGTAATTTTTAACTTCCTCCCATATGCGTTAGCATAGAGAAAGTATTATGATCGTCAACAATTTTTTTACAAGTTGGTCTAAAAATTCATTTTAGGGCCCCCTGAACCCAAGAAAGTGTGTTTTTTAAATCTTAGTGTCTGCGCGTGTGTATGTACACTTCGCTGGAGACCAAACCGATGGATCGATTTTTATGAAATTTGGTACGTATGTGAATTTAACCAATATCTCCAGACCATTTTTTCACTTTTTTGAAATTTTAGTTTTTCATTTATATGGGCAAAAACATATAAAAATTGAATTTAATCAAGAACAGCTATAACGGTTTTGATTAAATTTTCAGGAAAGATGTAAATTACAATTCCAAATATTTTAGTAAAAACAGCATGTCTCTAACTTTACTAGTTTTTTAGATCTGGTAAAAAAATATATTTGGGAATCAAACGGTGGCAAATAGTCAAATACATTATATTCTAAATACAATCCCAGATGTCAAAGAATTTTAGTCGTAGACAAATTCACGATACCATAGTGCCATGGCACAGTGCCACATCGAGACCGGGTATTCATGGCCTAGTTACTCGTGTACAGCTGTTAAAGACACTGAAGTGGCGGTTCCAGGGCACTTTTACAACAGCAATGTACTACAAACATCCGAAACACATACGAATGGGGGAAAATTGGGATTCAGTTATACCACATATTGCTGTGATCATACCGAATCTTAGGGTTACAGTATCGGGACCTGATTAGACTTATTGAAATGGACCTAAATAACAGTCAGGTGTCCGAATCCTATAGTAGATTTTATATTATTTATACTGGCCGATTTGCGCGTTTATTTGATAAATCCAAAATACCTAGACGAGTTTACGAGACCTTTAGAATGAATCTCCCACTATTAAAAAAAATACATTTTAAGTCCAAGATATCAAGCTGTATGGGGATACTGAGCCTTCTACCACAGAATATAGACAGATCTGTCTATCTGTCTATATTCTGCGCTTCTACTCTTTGTAACAATACCTGTCAAGTCCAAAATATTTTGTTGTTTAGGGGTTTATGAGACCCTTAGAGTGAATTTCCTACTATTAGCTACAAAACCTGTAAAATTCAAGATAACTAGTAGTCTAGGGGTTTACTAAACCCTTAGAGTATACCCTCTACTATTATATAGAAAACCTGTTAAGTGTCCAAGATAGCTAGACGTCTACGTGTTTAAGACACCCTTAGAATGAACCTCCTACTATTTGTTACAAAATCTATAAAATCCAAGGTATCTAGTTGGCTAGGTGTTTACGAACTCCTTAGAGTGAACCTTATATTATTTAATACAAAACATGTTAAGTCGATGATATCTAAATATATATAGGTTTACGAAACCTTAAGAGTGAATCTTCTATTATTTGATACAAAACATGTTGAGTCAAAGATATCTATGGGTTTACGAAACCTTAAGAGTGAATATTCTACTATTTGATTCTAAACATGTTAAATTCAAAACATCTATTCGTCTCGAGGTTTACGAAAAACATCCTAAGAGTGAACCTTGAACTATTCGATACAAAACATTTATCCAAGATATATAGTTAAATAGGGGTTTACGAAATCTCGAGAGTGAATATCTTACTATTTAATACAAAACCTGTTTACTCCAAAATATCTAGTTGTCTAGGGGTTCACGAAAAAACCTTTACGATGAACCTCCTACTATTCGATACAAAAACCGTTATTCGTATTTTTCCTCAGATTAAGTAAAATTCAGTATTCCACGTGATACATGCTTAAGATTTAGGTGCGATATACAGGGATATGTGTTTTACAAGCCAATGAACAGGCTTGTGGCCTTCAGCGGCATGCGCTCGACAAACGTAAAATGAAACAAATTGGCAAATTGCATCCCATCCTAGCAGTCTGAGATTGTCATCATTCTTTTCTTACTCGCTAAATTACAGACAGCTTGACGAGCCTTCCCTATACTATTACATGTATTACCGGGTTCTCCTTCTACGTGTCCTACTCGTACAGAACTTGTAGAACCTCTTACTTGTCCTAATTACAAACAACTTGACAGGCCTTCCCAATCCACCATAGTATATTACATAGCTCCTCTCGCCATACCTGTCCTATCTATGTGAACTGCCACATAGGGGTCTCCATACCTCTCTGTATCTCTCCGACACATGCCGAAGTGATTGTCAGCTAAGCAAATAGTGCGCAAAATAGTTGTCATAGTGCTTAATTGGATCGAATCGCCGTTAGATAGCAGCTCATCCGCGGGTTTACAGCAAACGCATTGGCTTGGGCAGTCGGAGAGCCCACCGCCGCCTACTTGATTTCACCACATAAAACGGTGGGTTGGATACAAAACATATTTAATTAGGTAAAATTCATGTTTCTGTCAAGATGAAAACTGAGCAAAAGTACTGGAATATAGTTAATTGAAACTGGTGCTCGTGTGGTCCTAACCTAGCCTAACCTAACCTAACCTAGCCTAACCTAACCAAACCTAACCTATCTTTTTTAGCCTAGCCTAATCAAACCTAACCTAGCCTAACCTTAAACCAACCTAACCTAACACAACCAAACCTAAACTAGCCTGAAATACTCCAAACAATAAATAACAGAAGGACATCTCGAGTCGGACGTGCCTATGACGTCACGTCGTTAGACCTGGTGATGATGAGACTGGAAAGAATGAGGTGAAATTTAAATGAGGTGAAATTTGTTTATAATGGTTTGATGTCATCTTCCGACTCACATTTCTGAGTATTTTTTAAAATGTCTAACTCGTGGCGATACAAGGTAGTACTAAAATACACGTTTTGTTCCCTAAAACTGTAGTAACTAATGAAAACAGACTTATTTTTACTAGAGACAATATTCTACCATCGGTAAACAGTCACCACTCACACTTTGCCGAAGGCTGTTAAGGTTTTATTGTGTACCGATTACTGTACAACGTATTTTGCAAAGAAGTAGACCATTGGATGGCGTTTGCTAGTGGATCGGTTTATATTTATGTTTATACACAGAGAGGAAAGAAACAGAAGTCGCATCCAATATTGATGTGACGTCATAGGCCCGTCTGCTCGCGTTGTCCTTGTATTATTTATTGTTTGGAGTAGGTCAGGCTAGTTTAAGTTCGCTTATGATTGGTTAGGTTAGTTTAAGGTTTGGCTATATTATGTTAGGTTAGTCTAGGTTACGTCAGGTTTAGTTTGGTTAGATTAGGTTAGGCTAGGCTAGGACCGCACGAGCATCCGTTTCAATTAAATATATTCTAGTTCCTTTTCTCAGTTCTTTATCTTGACAGAAACATGAATCGTAACATTTACAATTTGCCTTAAGATGGCACAAAATTGCATCTGTATATGTAAATTGATCTGTAGACTAACACCCAGGCTGGTAAAAGTTGGGGACAGAAGTTTGTACAGACTGTTTACCTTGTAGGCTAAGTGCTTACATCAAGGTTAGAAACAGGTTTGACCTCTGACCTCTATACTCCTGGCAAAAAAATGTTAATGCTATCATATGGATATAGCACAGTTACAAAATCAGCTAATTTAAGTAACTAATAATTTTTTTAAATTTTTATGTCGTTATAAGTCGTTATTTTTATATTTTTAACAGACCCAAATACACGTACGGTGTGATGACCCCAACCCACCACCAACCCATTTACGTACAATGGTGATGACCCTCCCACCCTACGGTGGCAGTAAATTAACTGGTGACTTTTTAGTAAAAAGTATGCAAATAAGCTTTGTACATCACCTTATAATGATTTAGAGAGTGGCATAATATCAGAAAATGATGATTGTGTCCACGCGTTTGATGATGATGATGTGAAAATTATAACGTGTTTCACACAATCATGAATGATGATTGTGTCGAATGATACTAAGGAACGAGCGTAAATTCGTCGTTCAAATGTACTATGTCGAAAGGTAAACCATAATAACTCTAACTAGATTATATAATAGGACTATGTTAATATTATTTACGTTATGAATTCATTAACAAAATACAGGGCGTTTCTTTTAAAACGCAACCCTATTTACAAGTACAGAAAATTAAGGTTTCAGATAATTACAAGTTCTTAGGTTGGTATCCCTGGTTCTTCTTCTTCCTTAGCTATCAGTTGATTTACATTGTTGCATTTTTTTTCTCTTTGTATGGGTTTCGTGCAATGTCATAAAGTTGAGGTTAGAAACATGGTTTTGAGCAAAGACCAGTGAGTGTTTATTATGGACGAATATTTTAAAACAAAATCGTTTGTTTTATGTCAAGAAGCTTTCGAACAGTATTCTGAACCCATTGTATAAACTATGAGTTGTAAATTTTATTTAAATTATGTATTGAAATTCAACCCATTTCAAATCATAGATTGAGTTTTAAAAGAAACACTCTGTATATTACTCGTACGTTACTATTTAAAATTAAATAATTGAGTCGCTATCTGAATTTAACGCATGAGTGAAGAGAATTTAAATTTAAAGTACCGATCCAAAATTATCATACACATGAGTAACACAAAATGGTGTGTTACAAAACTAATAAAATAAGATATATTTATGCGAACATATATCTAGTATTATTTAAAATCATCACAAATCAACGTATTAATCAGTAAGAAAACAATTACTGTACTATATCTACAAAATTGTAACCAGGAAATAAACCTCTGAATTCGGTTATGTGATCGTAAAAATATATAAGAAAGATTTCCAAGAGTTTTTTGTCAAGGTCACGCTTCATCATCTGATGCAAGGGAGAAGTCTCAAGGTCACAGTCAAGGAATATTCAGACTGAACAATGATAATTTCTACTGTTGAGTTGAAGCAGTTGGAGCACTAGGAAATTTCCTTTTATAGATTTTGAATAATTTTTTTAAGTTCCAACACCTTTAATACATAATGCTTTAAACGTTTATGCTTAAAATGTTACTTTAGCTAAGTATTCTTAGGAGATCTTCATGGCAGAAACTAGAAAAGTATAATACTTAAAGAGTAGGCTTACATAAAGTCTATAAAATAAAAGCAAAATATCTTTAACTGACTTTTTTCACAAACTTATTTGACTTTGATCTTAGTAGCTAAAAATTTATAAGTCTTTGAAACTTGAAACCTGACACAAACATTCTCTACAGGCTGTTTATGTATGGTCAGAAATAATTTAAAAATATTTTCTCTTATATTTTAGAAGAGAAAATTTAGAAACTCCTCATTGTATCTAGAAGCAAAAAATTGAATATCATCAAAACATTTTATATTTACAAGAATATGATGGAAAATATATAATTGTTAACACTAACAAACTATTTTACAAATCTATATTGTAAGTCAAACGTATGATGATGAATAACTTCCTGAGCTTAAATCAAATTGAGTTAGTAACCAGACTACACAGGTCATCCACACACGTGTGGATTCATATTCACCTTAAAATGCGCACAAATTTGTATCAGAGCATTACACCCAAGAATAAGAACAAGTTGGGCAATACAGTTATAATTGAATATTTAACTCTTCATGGTATCATAAGAATTAATTACTAATACAGAAGATAACTGTGAAATTTTCAGATAAATGATAATTTGAACGGTTGGAAGTTATTAAATCCTCGCTAAAATTAACAAATCGTACTGTTCAGCCTACCGATATTTCAAGTAAATTTATAAATCGTACCCGTCCTTTAAAGCCTGCTCTAATATTCACGATTGAAAAAGTAACTGAACACTTCAAAAATGTCTAAAAAGCTCGTCAACAATCGCACCAAAATATCACTTCATTTCACTTCAAATCGTTTGTCTGTTATCTTTTATCTTCTATGCATGTAGAGTAATGAGGACAATCAGCAGTTCTCTCATTGCACTATCTTAGGTTCCAGTATTTTGTAACACAATTCCACTTGAAACTCGACGTAAACATGCGCTGCTTATGGAATTCAAAAAGATCTTACGAACTCCAATTTTTTTTATCCTGCAGGATATCTCACAACATGGTTTTTGAACTAAATTTAGGAAATCACTTCTTCGGCTAGTTTCTCAGTTTCAAATTCATATAAAAAACCCTTCTGGATGTAAACTTGGGATGTATCTGACAATTGGAACAAGTTTCTGTTAGGCTTTGTTTGCCCTAAGCACAGCCAAATAACAAGACCTCTGTTTGAGGTCGAGTTCATTCGTTATGGAATAACTATGTTGATTCGCTTTCGCACGGGTGTGGGGAAATGCAACACATTGTTGCCCATTTAACGTCACAGAATGTCGTGCGTGACTGTGTAACCAATAGTTGACTATCACATGGTGACCACAGAACGTTACCACTTAACGTCACGGAATGTAAGGTTTGGTGGTCGCAGTCACTTGTCGAGCTCATTAGTCTTTGACCTCGTAGTTACCAATTACCGACAAGTGTCGTGCGTGACTGTATAACTAGTAGTTGACTATCACATTGTTACCCATAGAACGTTATTACTTAACGTCACAGAATGTAGGCTTTGGTGTCCGCAGTCACTTGTCGAGCTCATTAGTTTCTGACCTCGTAGTTACCAATGACCGACAAGTGTCGTGCGTGACAGTGTAACTAGTAGTTGACTATCACATTGTTACCCATAGAACGTTATTACTTAACGTCACAGAATGTGGGCTTTGGTGTCCGCAGTCACTTGTCGAGCTCATTAGTTTTTGACCTCGTAGTTACCAATGACCGACAAGTGTCGTGCGTGAGTGTGTAACTAGTAGTTGACTATCACATTGTTACCCATAGAACGTTAGTACTTAACGTCACAGAATGTGGGCTTTGGTGTCCACAGTCACTTATCGAGCTCATTAGTTTTTGACCTCGTAGTTACCAATGACCGACAAGTGTCGTGCGTGAGTGTGTAACTAGTAGTTGACTATCACATTGTTACCCATAGAACGTTATTACTTAACGTCACAGAATGTGGGCTTTGGTGTCCGCAGTCACTTGTCGAGCTCATTAGTTTTTGACCTCGTAGTTATCAATGACCGACAAGTGTCGTGCGTGAGTGTGTAACTAGTAGTTGACTATCACATTGTTACCCATAGAACGTTATTACTTAACGTCACAGAATGTGGGCTTTGGTGTCCGCAGTCACTTGTCGAGCTCATTAGTTTTTGACCTCGTAGTTACCAATGACCGACAAGTGTCGTGCGTGAGTGTGTAACTAGTAGTTGACTATCACATTGTTACCCATAGACCGTTAGTACTTAACGTCACAGAATGTGGGCTTTGGTGACCATAGTCACTTGTCGAGCTCATTAGTTTTTGACCTCGTAGTTACCAATGACCGACAAGTGTCGTGCGTGAGTGTGTAACTAGTAGTTGACTATCACATTGTTGCCCACAGAACGTTATTACTTAACGTCACAGAATGTGGGCTTTGGTGTCCACAGTCACTTGTCGAGGTCATTAGTTTTTGACCTCGTAGTTACCAATGACCGACAAGTGTCGTGCGTGAGTGTGTAACTAGTAGTTGATTATCACATGGTGATCACAGAACGTTACCACTTAACGTCACGGAATGTAAGGTTTGGTGTCCGCAGTCACTTGTCGAGCTCATTAGTCTTTGACATCGTAGTTACCAATTATCGAAAAGTGTCGTGCGTGAGTGTGTAACTAGTAGTTGACTATCACATCGTTGCCCACAGAACGTTATTACTTAACGTCACAAAATGTAGGCTTTGGTGTCCGCAGTCACTTGGCAAGCTCATTAGTCTTTGACCTCGTAGTTACCAATTATCGACAAGTGTCGTGCGTGACTGTATAACTAGTAGTTGACTATCACATCGTTGCCCACAGAACGTTATTACTTAACGTCACAAAATGTAGGCTTTGGTGTCCGCAGTCACTTGGCGAGCTCATTAGTTTTTGACCTCGTAGTTACCAATTATCGACAAGTGTCGTGCGTGACTGTATAACTAGTAGTTGACTATCACATCGTTGCCCACAGAACGTTATTACTTAACGTCACAAAATGTAGGCTTTGGTGTCCGCAGTCACTTGTCGAGCTCATTAGTCTTTGACCTCGTAGTTACCAATGACCGACAAGTGTCGTGCGTGACTGTGTAACTAGTAGTTGACTATCACATTGTTACATATAGAACGTTATTACTTAACGTCACAGAATGTAGGCTTTGGTGTCCGCAGTCACTTGGCGAGCTCATTAGTCTTTGACCTCGTAGTTACCAATGACCGACAAGTGTCGTGCGTGACTGTGTAACTAGTAGTTGACTATCACATTGTTACCCATAGAACGTTATTACTTAACGTCACAGAATGTGGGCTTTGGTGTCCGCAGTCACTTGTCGAGCTCATTAGTCTTTGACCTCGTAGTTACCAATGACCGACAAGTGTCGTGCGTGACTGTGTAACTAGTAGTTGACTATCACATTGTTACCCATAGAACGTTATTACTTAACGTCACAGAATGTAGGCTTTGGTGTAAGCAGTCACTTGGCGAGCTCATTAGTTTTTGACCTCGTAGTTACCAATGACCGACAAGTGTCGTGCGTGAGTGTGTAACTAGTAGTTGACTATCACATTGTTGCCCACAGAACGTTATTACTTAACGTCACAGAATGTAGGCTTTGGTGTCCGTAGTCACTTGGCGAGCTCATTAGTCTTTGACCTCGTAGTTACCAATGACCGACAAGTGTCGTGCGTGAATGTGTAACTAGTAGTTGACTATCACATTGTTACCCATAGAACGTTATTACTTAACGTCACAGTATGTAGGCTTTGGTGTCCACAGTCACTTGTCGAGCTCATTAGTCTTTGACATCGTAGTTACCAATTACCGACAAGTGTCGTGCGTGAATGTGTAACTAGTAGTTGACTATCACATTGTTACCCATAGAACGTTATTACTTAACGTCACAGAATGTAGGCTTTGGTGTCCGCAGTCACTTGGCGAGCTCATTAGTCTTTGACCTCGTAGTTACCAATGACCGACAAGTGTCGTGCGTGACTGTGTAACTAGTGTTGACTATCACATTGTTACCCATAGATCGTTATTACTTAACGTCATAGAATGTAGGCTTTGGTGTCCGTAGTCACTTGTCGAGCTCATTAGTCTTTGACCTCGTAGTTACCAATGACCGACAAGTGTCGTGCGTGAATGTGTAACTAGTAGTTGACTATCACATTGTTACCCATAGAATGTTATTACTTAACGTCACAAAATGTAGGCTTTGGTGTCCGCAGTCACTTGGCGAGCTCATTAGTCTTTGACCTCGTAGTTACCAATGACCGACAAGTGTCGTGCGTGAATGTGTAACTAGTAGTTGACTATCACATTGTTACCCATAGAACGTTAATACTTAACGTCACAAAATGTAGGCTTTGGTGTCCGCAGTCACTTGGCGAGCTCATTAGTCTTTGACCTCGTAGTTACCAATGACCGACAAGTGTCGTGCGTGAATGTGTAACTAGTAGTTGACTATCACATTGTTACCCATATAACGTTATTACTTAACGTCACAAAATGTAGGTTTTGGTGTCCGCAGTCACTTGGCGAGCTCATTAGTCTTTGACCTCGTAGTTACCAATGACCGACAAGTGTCATGTGTGACTGTGTAACTAGTGTTGACTATCACATTGTTACCCATAGAACGTTATTACTTAACGTCATAGAATGTAGGCTTTGGTGTCCGTAGTCTCTTGTCGAGCTCATTAGTCTTTGACCTCGTAGTTACCAATGACCGACAAGTGTCGTGCGTGACTGTGTAACTAGTGTTGACTATCACATTGTTACCCATAGAACGTTATTACTTAACGTCATAGAATGTAGGCTTTGGTGTCCGTAGTCACTTGTCGAGCTCATTAGTCTTTGACCTCGTAGTTACCAATGACCGACAAGTGTCGTGCGTGACTGTGTAACTAGTGTTGACTATCACATTGTTACCCATAGAACGTTATTACTTAACGTCATAGAATGTAGGCTTTGGTGTCCGTAGTCTCTTGTCGAGCTCATTAGTCTTTGACCTCGTAGTTACCAATGACCGACAAGTGTCGTGCGTGACTGTGTAACTAGTGTTGACTATCACATTGTTACCCATAGAACGTTATTACTTAACGTCATAGAATGTAGGCTTTGGTGTCCGTAGTCACTTGTCGAGCTCATTAGTCTTTGACCTCGTAGTTACCAATGACCGACAAGTGTCGTGCGTGCGTGTGTAACTAGTGTTGACTATCACATTGTTACCCATAGAACGTTATTACTTAACGTCACAGAATGTAGGCTTTGGTGTCCGCAGTCACTTGGCGAGCTCATTAGTCTTTGACCTCGTAGTTACCAATGACCGACAAGTGTCGTGCGTGACTGTGTAACTAGTGTTGACTATCACATTGTTACCCATAGATCGTTATTACTTAACGTCATAGAATGTAGGCTTTGGTGTCCGTAGTCACTTGTCGAGCTCATTAGTCTTTGACCTCGTAGTTACCAATGACCGACAAGTGTCGTGCGTGAATGTGTAACTAGTAGTTGACTATCACATTGTTACCCATAGAATGTTATTACTTAACGTCACAAAATGTAGGCTTTGGTGTCCGCAGTCACTTGGCGAGCTCATTAGTCTTTGACCTCGTAGTTACCAATGACCGACAAGTGTCGTGCGTGAATGTGTAACTAGTAGTTGACTATCACATTGTTACCCATAGAACGTTAATACTTAACGTCACAAAATGTAGGCTTTGGTGTCCGCAGTCACTTGGCGAGCTCATTAGTCTTTGACCTCGTAGTTACCAATGACCGACAAGTGTCGTGCGTGAATGTGTAACTAGTAGTTGACTATCACATTGTTACCCATATAACGTTATTACTTAACGTCACAAAATGTAGGTTTTGGTGTCCGCAGTCACTTGGCGAGCTCATTAGTCTTTGACCTCGTAGTTACCAATGACCGACAAGTGTCATGTGTGACTGTGTAACTAGTGTTGACTATCACATTGTTACCCATAGAACGTTATTACTTAACGTCATAGAATGTAGGCTTTGGTGTCCGTAGTCTCTTGTCGAGCTCATTAGTCTTTGACCTCGTAGTTACCAATGACCGACAAGTGTCGTGCGTGACTGTGTAACTAGTGTTGACTATCACATTGTTACCCATAGAACGTTATTACTTAACGTCATAGAATGTAGGCTTTGGTGTCCGTAGTCACTTGTCGAGCTCATTAGTCTTTGACCTCGTAGTTACCAATGACCGACAAGTGTCGTGCGTGACTGTGTAACTAGTGTTGACTATCACATTGTTACCCATAGAACGTTATTACTTAACGTCATAGAATGTAGGCTTTGGTGTCCGTAGTCTCTTGTCGAGCTCATTAGTCTTTGACCTCGTAGTTACCAATGACCGACAAGTGTCGTGCGTGACTGTGTAACTAGTGTTGACTATCACATTGTTACCCATAGAACGTTATTACTTAACGTCATAGAATGTAGGCTTTGGTGTCCGTAGTCACTTGTCGAGCTCATTAGTCTTTGACCTCGTAGTTACCAATGACCGACAAGTGTCGTGCGTGCGTGTGTAACTAGTGTTGACTATCACATTGTTACCCATAGAACGTTATTACTTAACGTCATAGAATGTAGGCTTTGGTGTCCGTAGTCACTTGGCGAGCTCATTAGTCTTTGACCTCGTAGTTACCAATGACCGACAAGTGTCGTGCGTGACTGTGTAACTAGTGTTGACTATCACATTGTTACCCATAGAACGTTATTACTTAACGTTATAGAATGTAGGCTTTGGTGTCCGTAGTCACTCTGCGAGCTCATTAGTTTTTGACCTCGTAGTTACCAATGACCGACAAGTGTCGTGTGTGACTGTGTAACTAGTGTTGACTATCACATTGTTACCCATAGAACGTTATTACTTAACGTCATAGATTGTAGGCTTTGGTGTCCGTAGTCTCTTGTCGAGCTCATTAGTCTTTGACCTCGTAGTTACCAATGACCGACAAGTGTCGTGCGTGACTGTGTAACTAGTGTTGACTATCACATTGTTACCCATAGAACGTTATTACTTAACGTCATAGAATGTAGGCTTTGGTGTCCGTAGTCACTTGTCGAGCTCATTAGTCTTTGACCTCGTAGTTACCAATGACCGACAAGTGTCGTGCGTGAGTGTGTAACTAGTGTTGACTATCACATTGTTACCGACAGAACGTTATTACTTAACGTCACAAAATGTAGGCTTTGGTGTCCGTAGTCACTTGGCGAGCTCATTAGTCTTTGACCTCGTAGTTACCAATGACCGACAAGTGTCGTGCGTGAGTGTGTAACTAGTAGTTGACTATCACATTGTTACCCATAGACCGTTAGTACTTAACGTCACAGAATGTGGGCTTTGGTGACCATAGTCACTTGTCGAGCTCATTAGTCTTTGACCTCGTAGTTACCAATGACCGACAAGTGTCGTGCGTGACTGTGTAACTAATGTTGACTATCACATTGTTACCCATAGAACGTTATTACTTAACGTCATAGAATGTAGGCTTTGGTGTCCGTAGTCACTTGTCGAGCTCATTAGTCTTTGACCTCGTAGTTACCAATGACCGACAAGTGTCGTGCGTGACTGTGTAACTAGTGTTGACTATCACATTGTTACCCATAGAACGTTATTACTTAACGTCATAGAATGTAGGCTTTGGTGTCCGTAGTCACTTGTCGAGCTCATTAGTCTTTGACCTCGTAGTTACCATTGACCGACAAGTGTCGTGCGTGACTGTGTAACTAGTGTTGACTATCACATTGTTACCCATAGAACGTTATTACTTAACGTTATAGAATGTAGGCTTTGGTGTCCGTAGTCACTCTGCGAGCTCATTAGTCTTTGACCTCGTAGTTACCAATGACCGACAAGTGTCGTGTGTGACTGTGTAACTAGTAGTTGACTATCACATTGTTACCCATAGAACGTTATTACTTAACGTCATAGAATGTAGGCTTTGGTGTCCGTAGTCACTTGTCGAGCTCATTAGTCTTTGACCTCGTAGTTACCATTGACCGACAAGTGTCGTGTGTGACTGTGTAACTAGTGTTGACTATCACATTGTTACCCATAGAACGTTATTACTTAACGTCATAGAATGTAGGCTTTGGTGTCCGTAGTCACTCTGCGAGCTCATTAGTCTTTGACCTCGTAGTTACCATTGACCGACAAGTGTCGTGCTTGACTGTGTAACTAGTGTTGACTATCACATTGTTACCCATAGAACGTTATTACTTAACGTCATAGAATGTAGGCTTTGGTGTCCGTAGTCACTTGTCGAGCTCATTAGTTTTTGACCTCGTAGTTACCAATGACCGACAAGTGTCGTGTGTGACTGTGTAACTAGTGTTGACTATCACATTGTTACCCATAGAACGTTTTTACTTAACGTCATAGAATGTAGGCTTTGGTGTCCGTAGTCTCTTGTCGAGCTCATTAGTCTTTGACCTCGTAGTTACCAATGACCGACAAGTGTCGTGCGTGACTGTGTAACTAGTAGTTGACTATCACATGGTGATCACAGAACGTTACCACTTAACGTCACGGAATGTAGGCTTTGGTGTCCGTAGTCACTTGTCGAGCTCATTAGTCTTTGACATCGTAGTTACCAATTATCGACAAGTGTCGTGCGTGACTGTATAACTAGTAGTTGACTATCACATCGTTGCCCACAGAACGTTATTACTTAACGTCACAAAATGTAGGCTTTGGTGTCCGCAGTCACTTGGCAAGCTCATTAGTCTTTGACCTCGTAGTTACCAATGACCGACAAGTGTCGTGCGTGACTGTGTAACTAGTAGTTGACTATCACATTGTTACCGACAGAACGTTATTACTTAACGTCACAAAATGTAGGCTTTGGTGTCCGTAGTCACTTGGCGAGCTCATTAGTCTTTGACCTCGTAGTTACCAATGACCGACAAGTGTCGTGCGTGAGTGTGTAACTAGTAGTTGACTATCACATTGTTACCCATAGAACGTTATTACTTAACGTCACGGAATGTAAGGTTTGGTGTCCGCAGTCACTTGTCGAGCTCATTAGTCTTTGACCTCGTAGTTACCAATGACCGACAAGTGTCGTGCGTGAGTGTGTAACTAGTAGTTGACTATCACATTGTTACCCATAGAACGTTATTACTTAACGTCACGGAATGTAAGGTTTGGTGTCCGCAGTCACTTGTCGAGCTCATTAGTCTTTGACATCGTAGTTACCAATTATCGACAAGTGTCGTGCGTGAGTGTGTAACTAGTAGTTGACTATCACATTGTTACCCATAGAACGTTATTACTTAACGTCACGGAATGTAAGGTTTGGTGTCCGCAGTCACTTGTCGAGCTCATTAGTCTTTGACATCGTAGTTACCAATTATCGACAAGTGTCGTGCGTGACTGTATAACTAGTAGTTGACTATCACATCGTTGCCCACAGAACGTTATTACTTAACGTCACAAAATGTAGGCTTTGGTGTCCGCAGTCACTTGGCGAGCTCATTAGTCTTTGACCTCGTAGTTACCAATGACCGACAAGTGTCGTGCGTGACTGTGTAACTAGTAGTTGACTATCACATTGTTACCGACAGAACGTTATTACTTAACGTCACAAAATGTAGGCTTTGGTGTCCGTAGTCACTTGGCGAGCTCATTAGTCTTTGACCTCGTAGTTACCAATGACTGACAAGTGTCGTGCGTGAGTGTGTAACTAGTAGTTGACTATCACATTGTTACCCATAGACCGTTAGTACTTAACGTCACAGAATGTGGGCTTTGGTGACCATAGTCACTTGTCGAGCTCATTAGTCTTTGACCTCGTAGTTACCAATGACCGACAAGTGTCGTGCGTGACTGTGTAACTAGTGTTGACTATCACATTGTTACCCATAGAACGTTATTACTTAACGTCACAGAATGTAGGCTTTGGTGTCCGTAGTCACTCTGCGAGCTCATTAGTTTTTGACCTCGTAGTTACCAATGACCGACAAGTGTCGTGCGTGACTGTGTAACTAGTGTTGACTATCACATTGTTACCCATAGAACGTTATTACTTAACGTCACAGAATGTAGGCTTTGGTGTCCGCAGTCACTTGGTGAGCTCATTAGTCTTTGACCTCGTAGTTACCAATGACCGACAAGTGTCGTGCGTGCGTGTGTAACCCATAGTTGACTATCACATCGTTGCCCACAGAAAGTTATTACATAACGTCACAGAATGTAGGCTTTGGTAAAACTTTTATGTTAACATAGACAGAAAATAATATATTATGTACCTGAGGACAATAAAAGTGTTGCTGCTACACAACTGATCTACGCACAAGACATCTGAGTAATATGTAAAATATTCTTGCACAGAAGTATTGTAAATGCGTGTATTGGATAAATTGTAACATTATTTGTTAGTTACCTTCAGCATGTGATGTTCTGTGGTAGTGCCATTATTGTATATATAGTACAACATGTCTCTTACTGGAATTATTATAATGACCCTAGGTATATAATAACAAAAACTATACGTACTGTGGTAATGACCCACCCGCCCACCTATACAAGTACTGTGGTATTTACCCACCCATACACGTACTGTCATATTGACCCACCCACCCACCCATAGACGTACTGTGGTATTGACCCACCCGCCCACCCATACACGTACTGTTATATTGACCCACCCACCCACCCATACACGTACTGTGGTATTGACCCACCCGCTCATACATACACGTACATTTGTATTAACCCACCCACCCACCCACCCATACACGTACTGTGGTATTGACCCACCCGCTCATACATACACGTACATTGGTATTAACCCACCCACCCACCCACCCATACACGTACAGTGGTATTGACCCACCCGCCCACCCATACACGTACAGTGGTATTGACCCGCCCACCCACCCAACCATACACGTACAGTGGTATTGTATTACACGTTTTTTATCGTCATCAATATAATCTTAATGCATTCATTTAATTATAAAATGATGGCTAAATAATGGGCGTAGCCACCTCAGGCAATATGGTGCCTCCCCCCCCCCCCCATTTCCACAGAAATCACGTTTTTGCCCAAATAATCAGAACCCAAATTTTTCAACTTTTGGTAAATATAAGACTTATGTACGTAGTTGTTTATTTTAACCCAAGAAACAATGTTCTACAGAATAAAGATGAAAATTATTGTAATCTTATGATTACAATTATTTAGTAAAAACTCATTTTAATACATTTAAAGTTTGTTATTTTCTTGGAAACTATTTTATGTATTTACTAATTAGCTTCTTTCCTTATTAGTGTAATTAGTTGTTTATTTGGAAATTGTTAAAAACATTTATTTACAAAAATGTTTATAGGATGTTTTTATGATTTCTTTATAAATTTATATCACTTTATTTTGTTGTATTTCTTAATTTTGTTAACTACAAATAATGTATCATAAATAGAATATTCAACTTGGATGGATTGATATATCCATAATTGGTATATAATTTTGTTAGTTCATTAGTAAATGAAAATAGGTATAAAAACTGCAAAAAAAATAACTAACAATTAAATTAAGATTTTTTACTTTTATTTAAATAAAAGAACACTCAGTTGAAAGCATAAAAAAACAAACCTAATCAGACACAAGAAGTCAAGAGTTTGACTATACACTCTTCGCAAATAAATAATTCATGTCTTGGATTAGCTACGAAAATGTCCTTGCATTCTAAAACTAATTGTAGGGCGTTAAAGCCAAAGAAGCCCGAAAACAAATAGTTTCAGGAACTGAAAAAACTGTTTTTTTTATGGAAAATGTTTACAAACAAAATTATGTAAAGCACACTGTTCCTAAATGCAAATTTAAATATCAATCCATAGTTCAATGGCTTAGTACTAAAATTAAATATAAATAATTATTTTTTTAGTGAGCTAAGTGCACCACGAATTTTGATCTAAAGAAGCTAACTTTCAATTTAAAAAACAATTTGAAACATTAAGCTAGGAATAAATAAATACAAAAGCAATTATAATGTATAAAATATTGCGAAAGATAAAATACTAAATTCATCGCATTTAAAATGTATAACGACGTTTATACTGTGTACAGTTTTTACCTCATTCAGTTTACAGAGAATTGTAAAACTGTTAATATATTCTTTCAAGAATGGGATAACTTGCCGAATATCATTCTTCATTGATTCAGCGACCTTAGTTTTTAGTAACGCAGAAAAGCAGGATGGTTTAACTTTTTTTACGTCGATATCTTTTTGAAAATTGGATCTAACCAGGCATCTACTTCACTGATTTTTTTTATTATTACTGAATTTCCTCTCTCAACGCATATCCAACCATGCTGTCTTAGTTATGTAATAATAATTGTATCTTGGAAACCTTTTTGGAGTCAAGAAAATGTATAGCTGTGTTTATATTATTAAAATTATTTTTTATACGAGCAGAACGTATGATATATTTCAAGTCATTAATTACCTCAGCTTTACATGTTTCCAATTAATTGTTCTCGATAGTAGCAAAGTCCCTGTCTCCTGAAGAATCCCTGTGACAAGCTACCCAAACTTTGTAGCCAATACAACCCCCAATCCAATTTCGTCCGCAATCCCTCAATCCCGTCTTGTCCTCAATCCATCAACCACATCTTGTCCTCAATCCCGTCTTGTCCTAAATCCCGTGTTGTCCTCAATCCCCCAATCCCGTCTTGTTCTCAATCCCCCAACCCCGTTTTGTCCTCGATCCCTCAGTTCCACTTGTCCTCAGTCCCTCAACCCGTCTTGTCCTCAATCTTCCAACCCCGTTTTGTCCTCGATCTCAGTTCCACTTCTCCTCAGTCCCTCAACCTAGTCTTGTTCTCAATCCCCCAAACCCATCGTCCTCAATCCCCCAAACCCATATTTCCCTCAATCCCTCAGTTCCACTTGTCCTCAATCCCCCAACCCCGTCTTGTCCTCAATCCCCCAACCCCGTCTTGTCCTCAATCCCTCAACCCAGTCTTATCCTCAATCCCCCAACCCCGTCTTGTCATCAGTCCCTCAACCCAGTATTGTCCTCAATCCCTCAGTTCCACTTGTCCTCAATCCCCCAACCCCATCTTGTCCTCAATCATTCAACCCAGTCTTGTCCAATCTCACAACCCCGTCTTGTCCTCAGTCCCTCAACCTAGTCTTGTCCTTAATCCCCCAACTCCGTCTTGTCCTCAATCCCCCAACTCCGTCTTGTTCTCAATCCCTCAGTTCCGCTTGTCCTTAATCCCCCAACCCCGTCTTGTCCTCAGTCCCTCAACCTAGTCTCGTCCTCAATCCCCCAACCCCGTCTTGTCCTCAATCCCTCAACCCAGTTGTCCTCAATCCCCCAACCCCGTCTTGTCCTCAATCCTTCAACCCAGTCTTGTCCAATCCCACAACCCCGTCTTGTCCTCAGACCCTCAACCTAGTCTCGTCCTCAATCCCCCAACCCCGTCTTGTCCTCAATCCCTCAACCCAGTATTGTCCTCAATCCCCCAACCCCGTCTTGTCCTCAGTCCCTCAACCTAGTCTTGTCCTCAATCCCCCAACTCCGTCTTGTCCTCAATCCCCCAACTCCGTCTTGTTCTCAATCCCTCAGTTCCGCTTGTTCTCTATCCCCAACCCTGTCTTGTCCTCAATCCTTCAACCCAGTCTTGTCCAATTCCACAACCCCGTCTTGTCCTCAGTCCCTCAACCTAGTCTCGTCCTCAATCCCCCAACTCCTTCTTGTCCACAATCCCCCAAACTCAGTCTTGTCCTCAATCCCCCAAACCCAGTCCTGTCCTCAATCCCTCAACCCCGTCTTGTCCTCAGTCCCCCAACCCCGTCTTGTCCTCAATTCCTCAACGCCCTCATGCTCTTAATCTATCAACCCCGGCACTGATTATTAATTAGGATTGTGCTATTATTCCGTGAATCATTATTGTCAGTACAAGGGTCGTAACAATGTGTAGAGGTATGACATTTAAACTGTCATTAGGTGAAAACAAACCTAAAATTGATACATGATGAAAAAACTTCGTAGCCTAGTAGCAAAGTTCTGAACTACCTCACATATAATACGAAGTAACAAATAAAATTAAAATTACTGAATTATCGCCAACTAAAACATAACTAGGAAAAATAAATCAAATACTTATTTCTCAGATTTAAAAATATTTTATATCTATAGGGAAATAAAACAAAAACAGTACTTACTGACCATTATTACTAAGAAAATCAAGGAAACACGCTTTTTAAAAGTTAATTCTTCAACAAATCTATATGTAATATTTTAAATTTAGATTAATCATAATTATTGGCCAGCATTGTTATTGTTGGTCTCCATTTCATATCATTTAAAGCCAAAATGTTACTCATGTAAATCACATTTTAAAATGTGTACTATATATTAGAGTTCTAAGATATAAAATGTGTATTATATCTTAGAGGTCTAAGATATAAAATGTGTACTATATATTAGAGGTCTAAGATATAAAATGTGTACTATATATTAGAGGTCTAACTTAGATGTCTAAGATATAAAATGTGTACTATATATTAGAGGTCTAAGATATAAAATGTGTACTATATATTAGAGGTCTAAGATATAAAATGTGTACTATATCTTAGAGGTCTAAGATATAAAATGTGTACTATATATTAGAGGTCTAAGATATAAAATGTGTACTATATTTTAGAGGTCTAAGATATAAAATGTGTACTATATATTAGAGGTCTAAGATATAAAATGTGTACTATATATTAGAGGTCTAAGATATAAAATGTGTACTATATTTTAGAGGTCTAAGATATAAAATGTGTACTATATATTAGAGGTCTAAGATATAAAATGTGTACTATATATTAGAGGTCTAAGATATAAAATGTGTACTATATTTTAGAGGTCTAAGATATAAAATGTGTACTATATATTAGAGGTCTAAGATATAAAATGTGTAGTATATATTAGAGGTCTAAGATATAAAATGTGTACTATATTTTAGAGGTCTAAGATATAAAATGTGTACTATATATTAGAGGTCTAAGATATAAAATGTGTACTATATTTTAGAGGTCTAAGATATAAAATGTGTACTATATATTAGAGGTCTAAGATATAAAATGTGTACTATATATTAGAGGTCTAAGATATAAAATGTGTACTATATATTAGAGGTCTAAGATATAAAATTGTAAACAACGATTTCCAACTGACAACATTCACTACGCTCATAATTATTTGAAACCATTATGAAAAAAATTATCATTAGTTCAAACTTGATATTTTATGTTTTTGGAGGTGCCTTCAAAAGGTGAAACGCCACAGCAGTACGTAAAAAGTACGCATGTTGCCTAAGGAACAAATGAAGGGATCATTGTAAGTCTGTTATGCTGTACGCAAGTAGGCTACATTTTCTTGTAGCATGTTAATACACTTACAAAAAGGCCTTTGAAAAATTTAACTACACCATTCTTTTTCTCATTTAATTGTAATTTATTTCATATGATTTTTGAAATTTTAATACATATGATACATATGAAAGTTTTATCCTAGCTGCAACAAAAAAAGTAAAACTAGTTTTTCCTGTACATCAAATTTACACTGTTATTACTAAAACACCTCGTTAATGTGTCGTATTTATATTTTGATACAATGATGATAGGAATGTTTTCTATAAGTTTTATAATTTTCAGAATTTTAGCAGCTTAAGAAACATAGTTCTAATCAATTCCCCGAAACATTGTTTTTTTTTTTTTTTTTGCATCTAAAGGTCGTAGAATTAATTGCTTGGTCTTGTTGTAATCCTTATGACATGTATGGTTACGATAAATTACTTTCATATGTGTAAATATGAGCGGCGATTTTAAATAAATTTTAAATAACTTTAAATTGATTTAAATCAGTATAAAATCACTGCATTTACTTACACATATGAAAGTAATTTATCGTAACTATACATGTCATAAGGAGTACAACAAGACCAATTAATTAATTCTACGGCCTTTAGAAGCCAAGAAAACTATGTTTAGGGAATCAATAAGAATTTTTTGTTCTTAACCTGCTAAAATTCTAAAAATTATAAAACTTATAGAAAACATTCCTATCAACTAGGTATTAAACATAAATGCAACACATTAAATATGATGTACAATAAAAACTAGTTAAAATTCCGGTTCTTTTTTGTTGCAACTAGGATAAAAATTATTAAAATTTGTATTACATTTTCAAAATTCATATGAAATAACGTAAAATTAAATAAGAAAAACAATGGTGTGATTAGATTTTTCGGAGGTCTCTTAGTTCCTTTGAAAACGACCGTCAAACTCCGGTGCACATAATTTTTGCGCGACAGTAAGTATGCACACTTTACACGCACTTGAAGTGTTTACTTAGTATTATGACGTAGGAAGGCTAATTCGCACGTGGGTGTTCACTTGCATTAATATAGCCAGAAACCAAAACAATATTACCATTTTGAATATAAATAGAAGTCAATGCTGTATCATTTAGTGAAGAGTTTCCCATGGAATGCACCTAGATTTATAAAATAACAGTAAATTAATTATTTCATATTTCATAATCTTCATTTTATCAGAAAAAATATTTTGATAACCCCATTAATTTTAAACAAAATGTTGTACTGTTTGTCAATCTCTTAATTATTTAAATTGATTTAGATATTTTTACTTACGAAACACAAATTCCATTTGTTTTACTAAAGTCTTAGAAACCCCATCAGAACTTTTTATAAATGAAAATGGAATCTGGATTTAAAATACGTCAGAATTCTACGTCTACATATAGAAAGCTAAGTTTTAAAGCTACTAAGCTCAGTAATGTTAAATTTTCAACAAACATTTTTTCATCATTTTCAAAATCTAATAGACCCTTGAATTAAGTCATTATAATATTGGTTTGATTCAGTATTATGAAGGATTTATCAAAAAATTGTAAATCCAGATGTTGTTTTTATAATTTGTGTAGATTAAAATACAACACAAAAGGATTGAGTGAGTCTAGTCCTATTGGACAACAAGTTGTTGATACAACAACCCTATTCTTCATAACAAAAATTATTTGGAGGTTCAATTACTCAGCAATTTGTTGATACAACGACCCTATTCTTCATAACAAAAATTATTTGGAGGGTCAATTACTCAACAGTTTTTTGATACAACGACCCTATTCTTCATAACGAAAATTATTTGGAGGTTCAGTCACTCAACAGTTTGTTGATACAACAACCCTATTCTTCATAACAAAAATTATTTGGAGGTTCAATTACTTAACAGTTTGTTGATACAACAACCCTATTCTTCATAACAAAAATTATTTGGAGGTTCAATTACTTAACAGTTTGTTGATACAACAACCCTATTCTTCATAACAAAAATTATTTGGAGGTTCAATTACTTAACAATTTGTTGATACAACAACCCTATTCTTCATAACAAAAATTATTTGGAGGTTCAATTACTTAACAGTTTGTTGATACAACAACCCTATTCTTCATAAGAAAAATTATTTGGAGGTTCAGTTACTTAACAGTTTGTTGATACAACAACCCTATTCTTCATAACAAAAATTATTTGGAGGTTCAATTACTCAGCGGTTTGTTGATACAACGACCCCATTCTTCATAACAAAAATTATTTTGAGGTTCAGTTACTCAACAGTTTGTTGATACAACAACCCTATTCTTCATAACAAAAATTATTTGGAGGTTCAATTACTCAGCGGTTTGTTGATACAACGACCCTATTCTTCATAACAAAAATTATTTGGAGGTTCAGTTACTCAACAGTTTGTTGATACAACAACCCTATTCTTCATAACAAACATTATTTGGAGGTTCAATTACTTAACAGTTTGTTGATACAACAACCCTATTCTTCATAACAAAAATTATTTGGAGGTTCAATTACTCAACAGTTTGTTGATACAACAACCCTATTCTTCATAACAAAAATTATTTGGAGGTTCAATTACTTAACAGTTTGTTGATACAACAACCCTATTCTTCATAAAAAAAAATTATTTGGAGATTCAGTTACTCAACAGTTTGTTGATACAACAACCCTATTCTTCATAACAAAAATTATTTGGAGGTTCAATTACTTAACAGTTTGTTGATACAACAACCCTATTCTTCATAACAAAAATTATTTGGAGGTTCAATTACTTAACAGTTTGTTGATACAACAACCCTATTCTTCATAACAAAAATTATTTGGAGGTTCAATTACTTAACAGTTTGTTGATACAACAACCCTATTCTTCATAACAAAAATTATTTGGAGGTTCAATTACTTAACAGTTTGTTGATACAACAACCCTATTCTTCATAACAAAAATTATTTGGAGGTTCAGTTACCTAACAGTTTGTTGATACAACAACCCTATTCTTCATAACAAAAATTATTTGGAGGTTCAGTTACCTAACAGTTTGTTGATACGACACTCTCCGTTTATTCGAGTTTTTAGTTTGGTTCCATTACACAACTGATTGTTGAATCAACGACCCCGGTACTAAAAATCCATTTTGGCGTTGTGACAACGAACTAAATACCAAATAGCAAAACCAAAGTAAATAATTTTAGTTTTGAAGAAGGGCTCATTGTACCAACAATTTGTTGTGCAGTTGAACTCTTCTAAAAATCTTAATTTTCCTGAAGGGTTGTTCAGTCAACAATATGTTGTGTAGTTGAGCTTCCCCCGGATTGGAGCGTACTAATTTTATTCTTGCCTGCCCAAACTGTCAAATATTGGAAGATGAATTTGATTTATTTTCCGTTAGTACATTGTCAAAGTGTCTTCATAACAACATCTTTTTTATGTTAAAAAAAAAAAATAGTGTCATCCATTAAACAATTTATTTGATTTACTCTTTTAAAAATAAATATACAATAATAATGTTGTATATGTAATCAACTAGTTGAAGGGAATATGTTTGGAAGAAGGGAAAATTGAGTTTTTACTTATTATTTTAACGTTAACTGAGTGACCGCTTGATGGTCACCACCCTGATGAGGACTACCGGATTGGTCTAGAGCAATCGGTTCGGGGGTGGTCAATTATTGGGCTTCATAATGAGAGGGTTGACTGAAAAGTTGAATTAAACTATAAAAGATCAGATTCAAACCCAGGTGGTTCGGATCCCGTAGATCAAAACCGATCATATTTGATTAGTGAAAAGTTCATATAAAATCATCCGATAATCATACAATCCATCGTATAAACCTTAAAAACGTTAAACAAAATAATGGCCGCAGTGAACGACTCAGTGGCAGTCATAAATAGATTAAAAAATAATGTACACCTTTATACGTATGGAGTAATAATTACAACTGCGTTTATCCTTGAGGCTTTTGGGGAAATTAAGGAACGGACTAACAAGTTGTTTGTCCTACCATCGTCATGGCAAACAGGAGAAATAACTACTTGACATACATTAGTCGCAGTATTGGATGCGACCTCTGTTTCTTTTTTCTCTTTGGTTGAACTCTTTTAGCTCAATGTCTATTTAATTTCGTCCAGAGAACGAAGAGTAAAATGTAGTGGCCATAATATACGAAGAAAATTGTAGAATGTTACGATGGATGTAAGGGTGGCTCCTGTATATACGGGGTGACCAGCAGAGTCGTAAAATCATCAAGAAACACCATTCAAAATACAACAGTTCATTCCCTTTAAGCTGTAGGTCATTTAAATCTCTTTAAACCATTTAAACGACTGATAACCATCGATATGATAACCTAGTTACCAGATTTCCGCATTCCAAGCAAGGTCGCGGCCTTCCTCTCCCCCTCCCCGGCGCCCACTCCAACCAACAATGTATGACGGATAGAGTATCGGTTAGTTTGCAGGCGCGGAGCTTTTCTCTTTATTGATACGAAACACTTTATTTACAAAATTCATATAACTATGGAATTTGATGCACATATCAATAGTTATAATTTCTCAACTCTCTCCGTACATTATGAATTGTACGTGCAAGTAAGTATTGGCATAAATTCAGCCATAATAAACTTACTTGAGTACACACTCGGCAGGGAGCAGAATCGCTTTTTTACGAGTGGATACTCCATTTTGTGAGCGGCCACTCGGTTTTATTCAACTAAAAACGTACTTGCCACTCGCAAGTCATAAGTAGACTCATCGTGGTATTTATAGTGACTCATAAGCAAGCACGTATAGTGGTATTGACCCATCCGCCCACTCATCCACGCACTATGGTATTGGCCCACCCACCCACCCATCCACGCACTGTGGTATTGACCCACCCACCCATTCATACACGCACTGTGGTATTGACCCACATGCCCACTCATACACGCACTGTGGTATTGACCCACCCACCATTCATACACCCACTGTGGTATTGACCCATCCGCCCACTCATACACGCACTGTGGTATTGACCCACCCGCCCACTCATACACGCACTGTGGTATTGACCCATCCGCCCACTCATACACGCACTGTGGTATTGACCCACCCGCCCACTCATACACGCACTGTGGTATTGACCCACCCGCCCACTCATACACGCACTGTGGTATTGACCCACCCACCACTCATACACGCACTGTGGTATTGACCCATCCGCCCACTCATACACGCACTGTGGTATTGATCCACCCGCCCACTCATACACACACTGTGGTATTGACCCACCCGCCCACCCATACACGCACAGTGGTTTGACCCACCCACCCATACACACAGTGGTTTTAACCAAAACAGAAAGAAAACTGAATGTATTGATGTAATAAAAGAAGACGTAAAATTATAAGATATAATACAAAGTGGCATTTCAAATAGGAACACATTCTGGTAAAATGTGTTTCTATTGGAAAGTTGGCCGGAGAGTGACAGGAGAAAGAACAGGAACAACTTGGTTTAATGAAAGAAAGAAAGAAAGCTCATAAACAAATGAAACAAGTTTGGCACAAAGAACAGACAACTCACCAAAAAATCGTTGACTGCACTTCGTGTAATCGATAATAAATAGGGGACACTCCTGCGAGTTTCGCGTGCCAAACCCGTACATCACTCTCTACGCTCGCGTCACCTATTCGCTGCGTTCGTGACACCTCGGTCTTCGGCCTCGATCTGTGATTGTAGTAAATTAGTAGATCTACTTTACAATACAACTTTAAGTAAAAAGTTCCAAAGAATCGACACAAACTGTCCCCCATATTAAACAAAAGAATCAAGACTTTGAAAATTACCAGTTTGATTCCCAAAAATGTATTTTATCATGACTCAAAAACTAATCAAGTTAAAGAAAAGTGGTTTTAAATAAAATATTTTAAATTAAGATTCACATATTTAATGAAAATTCAATCAAAATCGTTAGAGCCGTTTTTGAGTAAATTCTATTTTTTTTATTTTCTTACCCATACAAATAAAAAAATAGTCTAGAGATATTGGCTAAATACACCAAAACTCCATACCAAATTTCATAAAAATTTATCCATCCGTTTGGCCTACTGCGAGCTGCATATACACACAGACGGACAAACATCAAAATATTTTTTTAGAAAAAAAAATATTTTTTTGGTTCACGTGACCCTAAAATGGATTTTTAAACCAAATTGTAAAAAAATGTTTTTTGGACGATCACGATGATACTTTCTCTATGCTAACGCACATGGGAGAAAGTAAAAGCAACAAAACAAAATGTTTACTATTGTTTTTATTATTAACTGTTTATTATTATTATTTTATTATTAATGTTAATATATTGTTAATGAATGTTCTTCTTATGAAGTAAAAGAGTTATTTTAAAGGCTATTTCTAGTGCACGTATAAGTTACGACACATAATCTGCATTCAGTCAAAATTATCAAGAAAAAGTAACAGAACAAATAAAATGTAGTATTGTTATTAATTATCAGCTGTTTTTTACTATCTCAAAAATCAGATGGTTTTAAATTCACGCTAAAAATACGCAATGTTTTGTATAGATTTACGCGAAATGTTACATTATATGTATAGATTTATATAATGTTGAGTACAAGAGTGGACTTAATAGTGTAACTTACGATCTATGTAAGAGAGTTGTATTACAGTATACAGGGCGTTAGAAAAGTGTGGGGAAAACTTCAGGAAATTACTAAATAGGTACTGTACGTATTTACGAAGAAAAACTTCAGTGCCACTGTACGTGTATGGGCGGGCGGGTGGGTCAGTGCCACTGTACGTGTATGGGCGGGCGGGTGGGTCAGTGACACTGTACGTGTATGGGCAGGCGGGTGGGTCAGTGCCACTGTACGTGCATGGGCGAGCGGGTGGGTCAGTGCTACTGTAAGTGTATGGGCGGGCAGGTGGGTCAGTGCCACTGTACGTGTATGGGCGGGCGGGTGGGTCAGTGACACTGTACGTGTATGGGCAGGCGGGTGGGTCAGTGCCACTGTACGTGTATGGGCAGGCGGGTGGGTCAGTGACACTGTACGTGTATGGGCGGGCGGGTGGGTCAGAGCCAATGTACGTGTAAGGGTATTGCTGTAGTTTTGTGTGTGGGTACCCCACCTTGTACTTGTTACCTATATCCTAAAGGCGACATTTACCCTCCTAGCCCCATAAATGATGGTAGTGGAAACCCTCCTAGCCACCTATACATTTACAATGTTATTGACCCTCCAACCACCCATACACGACAGGGTTGGAGGTCCACCTCTGTATGTGTATTGGAGGTCCACCCACACTCTCATACACGTAAAATGGTACATGGCCACCCACCCTCACATACACTTACAGTGGTATTGACCAACCCGCTCACCCATACACGTACAGTGGTATAGACCACTGTACGTTTATGGGTGGGTCAGTGTTTTTTAATGTGTCTGCACAACTTTTTCTCCTCTGGTTTGTTTCCATGACATTTCACTTTAAAGGATTAAGAAGACCGCTGTTTTGAAAATAATGGTGATTTTTTTTAATTTCAGCAAAAAGTTGAGTTTTGAAGAGACATACAACTATGTAAATTGCAACGATGTAGCTAAAACCGTCTTTAAGTTATGATTAAAAAAAAAAGAAACTTCTCGTTGCCAACACAATTTCGTCCTCTCAAGTTTGACGCTTCCTACCGAACTCTCAGACCTCCTCTGTTGGGTCGGACAGATGTCATCACCGTGTCGTAGAGCAAGTGGCACGGTACAATGGACAATCAGTCCAACTGCCAGGTGTACTGTAGTCAGTACAGTCGAGCGAGCGGTCGTAGATGGAGGCGTGGGTGAAACACTACTTACTCGCCGGAGTGTTGAAGCTGCAGGACGGCCAGGACAACCAGGTAAAAGTAGTGTTTAAGGGATCTTACAGCTTAGTACCTGAGCAAGATTGACGCACGTTTTAGAGAATAGATATTTATACAGTTTCTGGATGCTTCGCAAATATTTTTCGTCGTCAGTGGGTAGAATCATGTTTATATTTTCTGGGGAAGTACTTTTTAATCCACGGTAAACACGTTTTGAAAAAAGAATCGAAACATAAAAAGCAGACTAAATTCAGGTAGCGTTCTCGAATACTTAAAAATAAACTTAAAAGCGTTGTTTTTGTATTTTATAATAATAAATCAAGATGTTTTGAACTGTCTCTAAAGACACTCAATTCCGTTTATCAATTCATTATGAACTGTGAAGAAATCGCCTGAAAATTCCGTTCTAGATAAAATTGATTACCAGTAAAAGAGAACAAATGTCGCCTATTATCAGAACTCGAACATTATTATAATATCTAGTGATTTAAACAATTTTATAATGTCCAGTATATTTTAAGAATATTTTTTTTATCTGGGACAGTTTTGCGTCCCAAAGGCAAATGTCGGGTCACCGGGACACTAGGAGCGAAACCTGGACGTATGACATCACTACTCCGGGACAGTACGCTGTGATATCGTAAGAGCTAGGTTCTGCAAATATATATTAACTTCTATTACGGCAATAGTTATTATATTCTGCTATAGTCATTAAAAATCACCCATAAAACGTGTTTGTTCTCTTTGTTTTGATATTTGGGTGCTTTTTTGAACGGTCTGTATATATTCTGTAGCCGCCGTTTAAAGTATGATTAATTGGTCGGTAGCGTAGTTGGTTTATCACAGTTTTACAAGTAAAAGCACAGATAACTAACTCTGGTAGAGTTAGTTATCTGTGGTAAAAGGTTCTCAGTTTGATCCCAATCAGACTGGAAGTTATCAGCAGATAACCACCAGCTGTTCATTTATCATTGGGCTATTAATTAATGACACTTGCTAATGAATAATTGGCCTTAGTTTGTAACAAATGCTACATTCGCTCATCTACACTCATCGCAATCATTCAAAATCCATCTTCGCCCTTATCTTAACGATCGGCGTCTTAAAAAATAAACAAATAAAAAAATAAGTATAATCATGTTTGTGTTTATTTTTACTATTATTTTGTATTCGATATTGGAATTTTTAGAATCATTATAAATTATTTTATTTTTATTTCAAACTGTCAGAGTATTTTGTTTAAATAAAACAGTATAGTTTGTGAATAATTTAGTTATTATTATTTTGTTGTGGTTGTTATCATATCTATTCAATAGTTGTTCAATTAGGCTACGGGTTCATTTTGCATTGGTTTATGTAAGTGTTCAAGGTATTTTCTATTGTGTCAATGGTTGCAAGTATTTGTTGTATTGTCATATTTTATTACTGTATATGTTATGGTTATGATGGTTATATTAACAATATATATACATATACAGGGTGTTTCGCGAGAGGTTGACACAACTTCAGGATATGATAGTAGACATAAAAGTAAGCAAAAAAGTTCCTGTTAATATGTAGCCTATCTCGCCTTCTTAATTGTCCGTCTTTATGTGTTTTTTATTTAAAAAATTATATCTCAAACATGGTTTGAGCTAATAATTTGAAATTTGATATATTTGTTGACCTAATTAGGGATAGTTTAAAATAAAAAGGAACAAAATTATCTTTGTCAGTTTCAAATGGCAACCATAAGAAATGTTAAAAGTTAAATAACCTTAAAACTATTTTGAAGTTGTGCCAACCTCTCGCGAAAACCCTGTATATATAATCCAAATACCACTGACTGACTCACTCACTCACTAATCACGAAATCTCAAAAACCACCGAACGGATTTACACGAAATTTTAAAGGAAGTTAGCTTTAGTATCGAAAGAACCCACTAAGAAAAATTTTTTGAAATTCTATTCCTAAGGAGTACAAACAGCTCTTCAAAATTTCTGTTTTCCATAAGAATAACATTGGGTGGATATTAGTAAATTAATTAGAGCTGTTTTGTAAAAAATAAACAGGTTTATTTTGTGTTTGACATTACCGTATTGATGTAAGAGTGTAGTTGTTAACAAAAACAAGTGAAATGAACACTTTTGAAAAAGGCTATAAGTAATACTCTATACTAATAAATAGGTAGCAACGCAAGTAGTATAGTTAAATACTGTTAATAAATGTAATATTGTATTTATTTACAGTATTACATTTAATAGTTAATCTACTATTATTTTTTGTAGTCAAAGTCACATACCGAGGCCGAAGGCCGAGGTATATCGAGCGAAGCGAGAAGCGGGGTTGGGACGCGAAGCGAGCAGGGGTATCCCCTAGAAATGTGTAAAATCCAAAAACGATGTACTCACTCATAGTAAAATCTCCCGAATCTTTTTTGGTGAAACTTGGAGGGAAGTTAGCTTTTGTATCATAAAGACCCACTAAGATACAAAAACTAATATTGCTCGAATTCGATTCTTAAGGAGTAGAGACAGTCCTCAGCGTTTTCTTTTTCGATAAGAATAACATTGACATAAATTTAATGTAATATTTTATTTCCAACTGCTGATAAAAAAAAGAAATAAACATGACACAGGACCAAGGATAATTTGGTTTTCATTGTGAAATGTTTAAAGTAATTTCTATTAACGCTGATATGATTCCATGACTTTACATCCCCCTAAAGTAGAATTATACAGTTTTCTAGACAGCAAAACTTCGTTATCTAGGAGAACGGGAGCAGGCTGAGTTTTTATATTGGTGTAATTGTTTAGAGAGAACAACAAAGGGACAGGTAAGCAAGCGTAGAGAACCAACCCGTAGTAAAGCAAGGGCTGTCGGCTAGTCTTAATATATACAATTTAAAAACTATGCACTCACTCATCTCAAAATGTCCGGAACCACTGAACAGAATTTAATGAAATTTATAGGAAAGTTAGCTGTAAATCATAGAGACACATTAATAAAGGATTTCTCGAAATTCCTTTCCTAAGGGGTAGGAACAACTCCTGAACAAGTCTTTTTTTCCCATAAGAGTAAAATTGAGTTTAATTTAACTTCATAATTTTTTTCAAACAGCTGATACAAAAAAATAAACATGACACAAAAGTATGGCTAGTTCCATTTTCATTGCGAATGTTTCAGCTAATATCTATTGTGTTTCTACTAACTCTGCATGATAGCTCTACTTTGCATCCCCCTAAATTAAATTAGACTTGTATGATTTTCCAGACTATAAAACACTGTTGTCTAGGAGAACGGAAGCAGACTGAGCTTTTATATTGACGTGACGGTGTTTTCTTCCGTTTAATGGGCCTTAAGATTCCACTTATGTAGTGTCGATGTGATGGTTTGAAGAGAACCACGTATGGAAGAGTAAACAAGCTTACAAAAGCATCCCGTAGCGAAGCAAGGACTTTCGGCTAGTTACATACAAAACACTTCAGAACTTAAATTATTATGACATTTTCTTGATAACAATAAGAACGCATAAAAATATTCATTTATGACAGCGATTTCTTGTTAAATATTTATGATCTTCGATGATGTACAGTATCCACAAGAATCTAAATTATTCATGTAAATTTACGGGATTTACAAACATTGAAAATATTTTCTAAAAATCAATCATAAAGAGATATCACGTTTGTTAACAAAAAGTCACGAGGCACGCAACAAAATTAATTGTACATCTTATAACAATGTTTGTATGATTACTTATTGCAAACTATTCTACATCTCCGACAATAGTTCAAAGTTAGTTCTTGATTAGCGCGTTTGAACACGAAATTTAAATCAAATATAAATTTACTCCAAATCGTCGTTCATATAAAGTAGTATACTGGAAATCTTTGTATACAAACAAGACATGATTTAAATGTCGAAATTAACCCTGATTTAATAAATAAATAAATAAACTTTGTATTGCGTAGTAACAATTTTTAACATATGCAATTGTCAACATAATATAAGTATAATATATAAAATGTATTAAAATTCTAAAACTAAACAACAACTGGACATTCACCTCACATTCACATACATATTACTAACATACAGCCACAATCATACTGCCTTCCTGTCCTGCTGTTTAATCTTCCCAGCTACTCATCATGAACTCCAAGAGGTGTCTAAGTCGAGTTTTGAATTGAGTTTGGTTATTAATTGGAAATCCTTCAGGGAGCTTGTTAATTAGTCTGACACCAACCTGATGTGGCATGTGGTCTGATAGTACCAATACTACACTGATCTCCCTGCCTCTAGTGTAGTATTGGTGAACGTTTATGTCACGAATTAAGGAAGAACGTGATCTGCAGTATAGTATCACCTCATACATAAAAAGACAAGGTAAAGTCAGCAATTTTAATTCCCTAAAACAATTCCGGCACGACTCTCTGTGGTTCAATTTAGCAATTATTCTGACAGCCTTTTTTTAAGTTTAAAAACTCTTTCAATTTTTCCTTTTTGCACAACCTCCCCAAAGTCTCACTCCAGATGCCATATGTGAATGCACCAAGCCATAGTAGGCCATGATTAAGACGTTAGGCGCACAGAACTTTGCAAGATTGCGCAACCCATATTTGTCTGAAGCATCTTGACCACAAACGTGGTATCTAATTTCGTATAGAAGAAAGTAGAAAAACTAAATGTTAGCTAATAATTAATTTATTTTTTAATTCTGTGGGAGTATCATAAGATAAAATATACACAATAATACAGATTGAAGTCTACTAGAGTACGTTTGTATTATGATTTTCATACTAATTTTATACAAATTAGTATGAAAATCATAATACAAACGTACTCTAGTAAATTTTTAAGTCTATAGTGATTTTTTTAGTTGAAAACTTTTCAGAGACTATGTTTTAAACTATCAGTATACTTGCCTTTTTAAAGTTATGTTTCAAATGTAACAATATAAAACTTACTGTACTCTGCCAAGCAGCTCAAATAGCCATTGAGGATTAACAGCTATTATACTAACAGAACAGTTTATTGCCGTTAGGATCAATTTAGTGCAATATACATCGGTCCATACTTAATCTAATTTAGTATTATTTAGTAATATTTTTCGTCATTAACTCTAGCTTAAGGTTAACAATTACAGTAATATAATTTTTTTAATAAGGAAACGAGCGTTTAATACTATGTTAGGATACAATATTTTACGTAGACTGGAAAACAAAATAAATTATATTTATAGTGACAGTTAAAGTATAATAAATACCTAAATAAACACATAATGACAAAAAAAATAACAATAAACCCACTTACCCACCCCTACACGTAAAGTGGCATTGACCCACCCACCCACCCCTACACGTACTGTGGCATTGACCCACCCACCCACCCCTACACGTATTGTGGTATTGGCCCACCCACCCACCCCCACACGTACTGTGGCATTGACCCACCCACCCACCCCTACACGTACTGTGGTATTGGCCCACCCACCCACCCCCACACGTACTGTGGTATTAAACGTTGTTTGTAACATTTAACAAAATGTAAACTTTAAAATACATGACAGCACATGCGAAATATAACAAAATAATAATAATATAATAAAGTTACTAACAATAATAATATAGTTACGTGCCTGGAGAAAATAACTTTGAAGCTTTAGCAAAACAATTACATTAAACAAATTAACAGTACATCTTTGATTGTAATAATGTTTTTGCTTATGTGTCGTACTTTGTTATTGTTTAATCTACAAAAAAAGCCACTTCAAATTTTAACTGAAGATAGTAGTCTAGTATAAATACCGAAATATGTACTAATTAATCTGAACAGTATTAATCTGGACGGAGTAAAGTTGGTAGTAACAGTTCAGGGCTTAAAACATTAATAGTGAATATTATATTGTCATAAATATTAGACCTAGATCATATTTATTAATATTTTGTAAGACTACCAGGCTAAAGTGGTTGTTCGCAATTGTAAAATGCGAAACTATTTCAAAAATAAGAGACTTATCAAAAGCAATTTTAAATAATCTGATTTTGATTGATGTTGTGTTAATATTGCACACAAGTCAAGCTCAAAAGTCACAAGGACCTCTTGAAATACCGCCACAAATATATTCGCCAAACGTTGTCTCGACGGGCCACTTGTGTGGTTTAAGCCTAATAAATTGTTCCCCTATATTTTTATCTTGATGTTCTTATTTTAAAACTACAAATAACATAAAGAACATTTACAAAATTTCAAGTTTAGATAAATGTAAAATTACCATTTACAAGTTTCCTGGATAAGAAAGAAAGAAGAAATAATTATTTTATTTTTTGTTTTTTTCTTATAAATACAAACATATGTGCATACTCTTTTCCACATACGTAAATTCATCTTTACTTACATCCGTACCGTACTTACTTTTTTTACATATTACATAAGTGGATTACATATTACATCAGTAGATTACATCTTCGTTACATTACAGAACACAGCTTGATATATTGATATTATTCGTGTTTACAAATAAAAAGAAATCTCTAATGATATTTATAAGATTCATACTGAATTATCAATAAAACATTAGAAAGTGGATATGAAATCGATATAATTAATATAGGACATCGCAGCCTGAGTTCAGGTTTCATTACTTAACGGATCCGTTTGCCTCTACGAAAAATGCCAAAAACAGGGTTTCTATTTCAACGATTCTGTCTGTAATAATGATCGTATGGTAACAATTGAAATTTCATTTTATAGAAGAGGAACTGTTCTAGTGGACAATAAATTGATTTTTGAAAAAATAATGTTTATATATTTTTTCGCAGATAAATATGTGACTTTAAATGTCATTCTTTACGATTTTAAATAATATAAACTTATGATACACTAGATTTCGTCTTTAATAATCATACAGCATTCTTTATAACTAATTACAATAATAAAAACGAACCGTACAGATGAAATAGAAAAGCATGTTTAGGCCCGCTGGCTGTAAAATTGCATTGCTACTATAGGCCTGTCGATTCTCCAGCGGTCGCTGGGCAATACGGGAAACGATCACCTTAAGATTGCACAGTATCTAAAATTCGAGTGTTCAGATAAAGAAGGGGACAGAAACAAATTGAATAGTCAGACCCCTCTCGACAATTTCGAACAATTTCAGAACAAATTCGAACCCTCCTGGGGTTATCAAGTTATTTTTATTTATGTTGATATATACTTGTCACGATTACAGACCAACAATTTATGGAATATTCTTATTCTTACATATGAGACGCCGACACAACTTTATGCGTATCTTAAGGCGAATATGAATGATGATATGAGTGTAGTCTGGTTACTAACTAGTTCAACTGTTCCTCGGAAAGGGCAATTTATTAATAGCCTAACATCCACGGCAACTAAGGGACCTACAGCTTTACGTGGAATCCGAGCCACGTAGTGTTGGTCTGATTTTCAGCTAATTGATAAGCCTGATACTCAGTTATCTCCCCCACACAACGTCCGTACAATGATTACCACCCAACATAGACACCCCAGACTTCTCTAGTAGCAACCATTGAGCAGACGCCATTAAAATCTCCACAACACAGTAGCTGGGTTACAGCACTGCGCCACCAGTGTCGATAATAAACAGTAAAGAGTGTGAAAAGTGTGTGAACTTGTTTCATTATCGATTTGCTGTTTCTTTTCATCGATGATTGTCTTGATGACTGTCAATCATTTTACAAGCGTTCATCAGCATTAACTATCTAAATTTAGTCTATCGTATTTTTAAGAGTAAATGTTGCGTTTAGAGCAGCATTATGGGGATTAAATTCATAGTGGTACAGTATTTCAACACGCCACTTTCTACAGTAGTAAATTATTAAAAATCTGAGTAACTATTCTCCTAGCAAAACGTTACGGTGAATTTATTTATCAAGTTTTCCGTGTATCTTAAAGTTCATAGTACAAATATTACGGTGTTGCTGTTTGGAAGGGGATATTTATTTTCATTGTTCTAAATGATTTGTTCTCCCGTCAAGGCTCTATTCTAGATCAGAGCTAGGTTCTCCAAGGACGCTGCCAAGTCGTGTCCAATCCAAGGACATTGCGTAACGGGAGTCTTGCGCGATTCCCGTTCTTGGACCAGGAGTAGATGGGAGACCGGGACTCCGTTTTTTATTACCACTAGTAACGTATAACAATATTGCCAAAAAAATTAAACATATTTATAGCAATGATAATGTCACGGCTTGTAGCTGGGATATCACAATTGTATTAGTGTTATCTGTAATCAATACGTTTAGTTCCGTTAGCGAATCGGTCCCCATGAAATTTCTCGAGCTAGAATATAAGATGGCTTGATTATATCAGAACGATGGTAAAAAAATATCAGAAATGAAAAAGTTATCTGTGCTCCACAACCCACTGGCCCTAAAAAATCCAACGACTCTTTGTCATTGCAGTATTGTTAATAATACATATAGACCTAACAGCTTCTTATGTTAATAATGTTTACTAAGGGACACCCCTAAACGCTACGTGTGTCAACCCCGTCACTCACTGCGCTCGTTACACCTCGGCCAGTGACTTTTGACGACAAATAATAGTAGGTTAACTGTATAACGTAAAATCATAATATTACATTTATTTACATTATCATACTCTCATTACTTGCGTTGCGACCTATTTATCATCATAAACACCCAATGGTATTACTTAACCTATTTCAAATGTGTTTATTTAATTTGATTTTGTCTAACAGGTAAAGATTAATTAGATCCATAAAATAACTGCATTAATTTACCATTTAAACCACGCCCATAACCTTTCCTGGTTAAACATTATAAAAGATCTAACCTCATCAATATTACAAACACCGTTGTTTACATTCCAACAGCTGTTAACACTTTTTGTAAATCATCATTTACATTTGAACAGCTGTTACTTTTCGATTCACATAAATCTCTCTCCATGTTATTCTTATGGTCGAAAAACGAACTTTGAGAGTTTCCCGTGGCTTTCAGGGTGAAAAATTCGAAGAAGTAAGACCTTATTGCACAACTATGAATAGAGGCAAATTTTTTTACAGCTCGACCGTTTCGATTGGTTAAGAAATAAGGGAGGAGTTGCGTTGACAAAAAACTGCTTCAATTATATGTAAGAATGCTGGTGTAAACATCACGTTGTTGTCGTGTTGAATTGAAATATATCGTAAATGTGGATACATTGATTGTTTATATTCAAAGCTTTAATTTAATTGCTTATTAGATTAAAATTAATAAATATGTTTCAAAACAGCCCCGCTGTCAGATAACTACGCAAGTGCAGTGAATGATCTACTGTAAGTAAATTTTTGACATAGGACGATTTTGTATGAGTGGCGGGGTTGGCTCATGAAGCGTGCAAGGGTGTCGCCTAGTTATTATTTATTTTTTATATGTTTATAAGCCTGTTTTATGTTAAAAGAGAACAAATCGGAGCTTTCAATTATAAAAATAATAATAAAGATCCTTCATTCATGCCACTGTACATGTATGGGTGGGCTGTTGGGTCAATACCACTGTACGAGTATGGGTGGGTGGGAAGGTCAATTACCACCACATGTGCATAGATGGGTGGATGGATCATTGCATGCATACTTGGTAATCAATCAAGACTTGAATGTCGAAACATATGGATAACTACAAAATATTATCAAATACCAGTATGAAAAAAAAACACTCCACAAATGACTAATCAATAATTAATTATGTTTTTAAGAGTCTGTAAAGCTAGTCGGTATACCGAATTTATATACCGTAAGTGCAATGTTAAATATGGTTCAGCACTGTGACTTAACGATTTGTGGGACATCATTTAAAATACTGTAAAAGTTACTAGAGCATCCACTTTTTAATTTTCAAATAATATTGATTTGTGATGAAATAAAAAATACTCAGTTTTAGTTTATTATTGTGTGATATTTTTGAAAATACAATGAATGAAGGATCAAAATTTTAAAAAGTAGATCCACTAGTAACTGTTATGCTATTTTAAACAATATAAATATTTTACAAATACATTAACACTGCACTTATGGGATACAAATCCAATATGACGATTTTCTCTGCAAATTGTAGTAATCTTCATTTGTACAGGTATTTTTTTTGTTTGCAGTTGATGCTGACCATGGTAGCGTCCTTGGGTTACCTGACCATTGGGCTTATCCGGGGCTGGTCATCTCCTGGCATGCCCTCCATGCTGCTCACCAGCCCCCACCTCGTCCCTACTGATACTGCCGTATCCTGGGTTTGTACGTGCATATATTTATTTGTTGTTTTGTTTTTTTTTTTTTTTTTTTTTTTTAAACCTCAGTCTATAACATTCACTTCACATTAGTTGCTTTAGACTACAGAGAGCAATTTCCAAAGTTCGAATCCCCATCTAAGGTAACGGTCAGTAATTTAGTTGTGGGATAGCCTTCATACACAGGCCTGCAGGCCCATGTGATGTGTTTATATATAAAGATAAAAAAGTTTCTTACTATCCTAATTGTGAATAAGTATGAATAGCAAATCTGTAGCATAACTTGTTAAAGCCCAGCTTCATGATCTGAGATGATTCATTCCCAGGGATAAAGAAATGTTTAATGAGATTTTCTGACAGCCCCCAGTTCTTGATATGTCATTGAACTCTTAGTTTATGACATTTTTTAAGCATAAATGAGGTTCGTTTTTTTAACATAGACTAAATAATCTAACATAAATAAACATATCTGTATTGAGCCTTTCATGGTCAATGCTCAATTATTTACAGAGTTTTAATTCAAATAGAACCATATCAGGTTATTATGGACAACTTGTAAAAGATATTGACGTTTCAAACAGATTGTATCTCTCATCCTCAGGGCGTGATGCTTGTTACTCAATCAACAAGTTACAGTGAAGCAACGGAGGAGTTATCCTTTTTTAAAATATTTTATAGATATTATTTTAAAAGGAATGGTACAGGCCTGAAAAATGGTCTGGTAATGGAGCTCCAACACTCTTTAGACAGAGCTTTCTATAATAAATAGCACAATAAAGAATGAACACACATAATATATAGGCACACACACGTAAAACCTTCCAAAATAATATAAATATACAAATAGCATATGGTTTATTATCAGCTACCGTTTATTATTTTTGGCGAAAAAAGTAGTAATAGATATTTAGAACTCAAGACAAGACTCAAGTCATGTTTCAATTAGTAGAAATAATAAAGTGACCTCCTGTCACAAAGCTAAATCCAATCCATCAAGCCATTCAAGACTTGCCTCACTTATTCTATTTAGGCTAGCTAATCCCTCCGTAAAAGAGCGCAGGAGGCACTCTGTAACGATGCGATCCGATCCATTGTTTGGATAGACGCTTCACAATCACTTGACTGATTTAGTGTCAATTCCCATTTATATTTCTAATAGTTACATCTGCCCATATCATGGCAGTTCCAGTCCAAAATAATAAATTCAAGCAATACAAAAAACTGGAAAATATTTTTAATTTTTTATAATAAAACCAAGATGTACCATAATTTATTTCAATTGAAAGAACCTAGATGCTAAGCAGAAATTAGCATCTGACACAAAGGATAAAACAAGTCCTTGTTGAAGTCAAAAAAAAAAAAAAAAAAAAAATAGCAGGCAAGGTTGCTTAGTGGCTAAGGTTTCGGACTGTGGAGAGCAAGGTCCAAGGTTCAAATCCCCACTGAGCCAATGGTCGGTACTTCACTCATTGAACAAATTTCACGCACAGGCTGTAAGCCCATGTGAACTGACAAATAAAGTTTTAAAAAAATGAAAAAAAATTAGATCTTTCACGTGATTACAAAACAAGTCTAACTAAATAGCCATAAAAACCCAACAATTTATGAGATAAAAACAGTAAATGACATGAAAGAAACAGTTCCACACAACAAACAAACTTAATTTAAAATCTGCTTAATTTTTGAAGTTATACTTCTTTGCGCCCGTTAGACACTTTGGGATGGGATGTTGGTCGAGAAACCGCGTCACGCTGAAAAGTAAGAACAAATTTTTAAGAACTATCGATTAATCGATTGTTAATCGAAGAAATTTAATCGAAGAAATTACTGATAATGATAATATAGGTGTATAATATAATAATGAAGTCACGTATAATATATTGAAGATAAATATATTGAATAATATTGAAAAATGTCTTATATTTCATTTATATATCCTGTCTGTTTGTGTGCGTGAGTGGGTGTATGAGAATGGCCAAAGAAGTATAACTTCCACCGTGTGGTCCGACGCACACCCAATTTTTTTAAATTTATAATATTGGTGGTAGTGACAAACATGAACGGATTTTATTCCTACTCTGCAAACAAGCCAGATGACTCGTTTGATAATTTTCTTGAATAAAAATAATTAAAATATAAAGATCTGTTGAATTTGCTCTCATTTCAATAATTATGTGATCAAATCTCTTTAAGAAGTGCACATCCCATTTTAAAAATTTAACCTGGTGCAAAGCTTAAAAATACTAGTTCCATAAAAAGTAAAAAGTAGGCGGTAGATTGTCCTTTCCTTCAGTTAGTTCTTGAGAGAGAGTGCATCTGCATCATACCCTAAAACATTCTGACTATATCTGTCGATGTTGCACCGATAACTGACTATCTCTTGCACTGCCTTTGCCTTTACTCAGAGCAGAGGCTGACTTTTCGCCATAATGTATGCTCATCTTTAAGCGATATGTATTCATTGATAATATACGAATCTTGTTGTCATGAATATTTTTCTGATGGTTGAAGAAAGATTGTAAAGATTTGTGGTTTATCGTACGTTTTGTGTAGTGGGGTCATACTCTATAGTATATTTGCTAATGAACTTCTAAATTTAATAAACCTAATTTTTCCATAACACAATTTCCTGGTATAAAGTAAATATTTTGATATTATTAAAATATTCCCGATCTGAGCTTCATTGAATTAAGGCATTATCAATTTATTAATTTTTTTTCTTCCAAGATGCAAAATTGTACACTAGTGTGGCAGTTCAGTAGTTAGGCGTTGAACTGCAGAGTCCAGGATTTGAATACCCGCTTAGCTGACAGTTGGTACTTCTCTTGCTGAATAAAATTCAGCCAAAGACATGTAGGCCATTTGAACCTGCAAGTGAAATGTTTATATAAATAAAAAATATAACTAATTCTTCTTAAAAAATTAATGAGAATGTGGAACTTATTGTAAAACAGACAAAATACCATCAAAAAGTTTTTTGCCCTTAAAAATAACAAATATATTTGCTTCCTTCAAACAATTCAATACATTGGTTTCCACAGATATCTGAGCATACTCTATGTTACTTCATTGATACTTTTTAATCTAAATCTTTTTGCCAGGGCTGGCTGCCTGGCAAGCCACAACCTTAGCCCCCTTATCTATGGCCACTTCATAGTCGTTTTCCAAAGAAAGGGGACTGTGTAACATATAAATCTACAAAGTTAAAACTAAATTTTGCTTTATTAATGTAATATTGAATTGTTGTGTTTTGTTTTTAGCTGCGGTGCCTCCTCTCGGAGCCTTTTGTGGAAGTCTTATGACAGGACCATTCCTGCAAAGATTTGGTCGGAAGAAGACCCTTCTGTTAGCTGCACCGATCTTCTGCTTTGCATGGATTTTAATCGGATCAGCGGTCAACACTTCCATGCTTATTATTGGACGGCTGCTCACCGGTGTCTGTGCTGGCATTGTCACCCCTTCCGCTCAAGTTTATGTGAGTCTGTATAAGTAATACTTGCTTTCTTTAACTTAAACTTCACTTGCTAGTTGACATGGACCTGCTGGTCTGTGTGTGAACTATATTTAACGAGTGAGGTACCAACCATTGGATCAGTTGGAAATTCGAACCTTGGACCTTGCTCTTTGCAGTTCAAAGCCACTATGCCAGTACTTACTTTTCTGAATGTTTTTCTTATACAACATTTTGAATAGCTGGAGTCAATCAATTAAGTAACTGATATAACCTTACTTAAAAAATTTGAGCATTCTTTTTATTTCTTTATAAATATTGAAAAAATTGACCTGTTAATGTAAAAGTTATTTACGTATACCTATAACATGATTTATTTTATAAATATCACATTGTTATTTAGTTTTTACTTACCTCATTAATATTTATTTTTACTTATGACCTTTTATTGTTTACATGTTTCTTTTTGTTTCCTTATTCTAACTTCCTTAGTCCAACTAAACAAAATTCAGTGAATTCAAACAATTAAGAAAAAATGTGTCCTCCTTCTCAACTTCCACCCACCATAATGAACACCGTTTATTTAGGATGGTCCCTACACCACTGCCACAGACCAGTGCCTCTACAGATCCGATCTCACAGCACTAGACAGGATCAAGTTTTGGAGATGCTTTGCATTCGCCTTGAATTTGAAAGAAAAGGATTTGCATACTTTGCTCCCAAATTATTTACTGAATTTTCCTCCAGCGTAACAGGCCAGAGTGTATCTGAAACTACAAATAAAAACAATGTGTATAAATATTTAATGTATAATACGAGCTGATATATCCATATATAACTGTACCGTATACATAACTTTATGTTTTAATTATGAATAACTAAAATTAACTTTTAGTTTTTTAAATAATTGTAATAGGACTTGAGATGTTTTGTAGATCAGCATTGTTTGTTGAAATCCGCTCCAAAATAAAGACCTTATTTATTTACACAATTGCACAGAAAAAGTACCTGCCGCTGCTGTATTCAAACTTACAATCCTTGGCTTTTTGCCTAGCCACACAATGCACATTTGTTTCATCATTCATGGTTTAGTGCATTTATTCACATTTTAGCATGATACTACACTGCTTTCATGTATGCGATAATGGTTATTAAAGAGTAAACACCTTTTTATTTTAACCAGTTTTATGAAGATATGAAGAAATTCTCTTCACAATCACATTTTACACTATTGGCAGTTGTTTACGTTTTCCAGTCTCAAAAAAATAATTAATCCAAACAAATATAATGTTTATTCCTGTCTGTTTGTAATTTTCATATACAGTAAAAACCTGGCATATCCGGCCATGTGATATCCGGAACCTCTGATAACCGGCCCGGGCGGCTTGGTGATAAAGAGAAGGAATATACGTTCCCAACCCTTGACCTTGGGAAAGGAGGGGTAGGGAGCGTAATGAAGGATTTCCCCACAACAAACGTGATCCAAGCTTTTTTTTAGAAACAATGCCCTGGCGTGTCGGTGGATCAAACAGTTGCTCTATTCATTGTGTCGCCATTCTGTGTGCGTTAGTATGAGTTTTTCTAGGCTACTGTATTTTACTGTTTTTTATTTACTGTATGTTCTAAAATAAAAACAAATTTATAATCTTGATTCTTTTTCTTTCAATTACGTAACCTGAAGGTACCTTAACTAAGAAATATGATACTAGTATGCACCACGTCTTTATTACGATAATTCCATATCCAGCTTCAATGTTAACTGGCCTACCCTGGTACCACATTAGGCTGGATATGACAGGTTTTGCCGTACATATTTTTTACTTCTGGCATTAAGTTTGTTTTACTTATACTCTCGCTCACATACAGAAAATAAAAGATAATGTACGCTCAAACGTAATTCTGTCTTCAACAGAAAATTATTAGCAATATTTAGACATAATTTATTTCAGAATATATATTTGTAGGTAGAGTAAACATCATTCACAATTCTTAATGATTCTTCCAACCACTTCTTATAAGACAATTAAAGGGCTACTGATATTATATTCAGTAAAGGTAGAGTTGTGTTAATTCATGTTACAGTACTCTATTAAAATAATACTAGGGGACACTCCTGCACGCTTCACTTGCCAACCCCGTCACTTGCTATCAAATGTTTTTTTAATTTTTGTCTGGTCAATAAATCTATTACAGTATTTTTCTTTCTTTTTTGACTATTTACCTCTTTGTGTTCTCTCCGATATTATTTCAGTCTTTTAGACGTGACCTTCTCTTTCTTCAGACATTTTTCTTCCTGTCTTGAGTTAAGGTTTTTCTTGGAACCTCAAATGTTGTTCTTTTAGCTTATTTCTAAGATTATTTTGTTCTTCAATAATTATTTTAGTAATATCTAATACATGTAAGTGAATAATGAATAATGAATAATGATTTTTATTCACAACTGCTTGACAATTAAATGAACACAGAACTTAGGTGAATAATACTAACCACTGTTTCCAGTAATGTGGTCTCCAGTAAAAAGTCTCCTTGCCACCTTGTATGATGGATTTCTTTTGTTTTTCCATCATGAAAGTAATCCTAGATTTGTTTTGTAAATCTGCTATCCTCCACCCTAAAGATTGGGATATTCATAGAAACTTATCCATTTTTCTCTATAGAATGTGAGAGATTTTCAATCTGTATATATATTTTTATTTCATACTAATTATATTGTATTGCTTTTGAAATTAGAACAAAGATTTTTTTATTAAAATACAAATTGAATTTTCCTCAACCTTAAATAGGGTTGTAATTTAGTAAATATATTTATAATTTTAATTATTTTTATAACAATTGTTTTAAATGATCTTCTGTTGCAGGTCAGCGAGTGTGCTCATCCTGAAATTCGAGGAGTCCTTGGATCCCTGCCTGCTCTGTTTATGGCTATTGGAGTCCTCATATCCTACATAATTGGCACTTGGCTACGTTGGGATTATTTGGCGTTTGTGTCCGCCCTCTTTCCTGCTGGACTGTTTTTCTTTTTGTTACCTCTACCAGAGTCGCCCAGCTGGCTTCGATCTCGGGGCCTGAAAGATGCTGCTGAAAAATCTGCCAAGTGGCTTCACCATGAGAAAGTAGTAAACATAGAGTTGTACACGATTCCTACTACTAACGGCAACACAGATACTCAGCAAACGTCTGTAGTGGAAATTGAGAAGAAACCGCAGATGCCAATAGGATCAGCCAAGGCTATTGCTAAAGGGGCTTACTCTGCTGAAGCATTACTCCGCAGGCCAGTACTTATTCCTTTTGGTCTAGCCGTCGGTGTTTTGGTGTTCCAACAAGTCAGTGGTATTGATACAGTTTTGTTTTACACAGTCAGTATCTTCGAAGCAAGTGGAAGCTTTGTGAATAATTATTTAGCAACAATTCTTGTGGGATTGGTTCAAGTGGTGGCAACATTTTTATCTCTGTTTATCATTGATCGTTACGGAAGGAAGCCACTGTTGATATTTTCTGGAGCCTTTATGGCAGTATCTATGGCCGCTTTAGGTTTTTATTTCTACGTTCATGAACGTCAGTATCCAGTGGCAAAAAGCCTCGGACTGCTGCCAGTTATAAGTCTTATGGTATTTATAGCAGCTTTTGCTTTAGGTTATTGTAATATTCCATTCCTTTTGATGGGAGAAATTTTACCCGTCGGTCAAAGAAGTATCTTGAGCTCTGTGGCCAGTGCTTTTAATCTAGGATCCATGTTTATTGTCATTAAGTCGTATCATGACATTAAACATTTAATCGGAGACGAAGGTGTGTTTTTGGGATATGCAATTCTCTGCGTATCAAGTTGCGTGTTTGTATCGTTCTTGCTTCCTGAAACAAAAGGAAAATCATTAGAGGAAATCGAAGGTTATTTTGAAAGCAAAGCGGAACGAAGAAAAGAAAAGAAACTCGAAAAATTTAATATTGAGCAAAGTAGTTAGTCAACAAACAAAAGAAAACTTAATTTAATTAGAACCATAGTGTCCTACTGTCTTCATTTGTAGAAGTTCCTGATGAACAATATATACAATAGCATTTGAGTAGTAAACAATCCATTTTTAAAACTTTATCCTCTGTTTGCAGTTTCCAAATAACTGAATGAATGAGAAGGATTGAATACACACAGCAGGTTTATAGTTTGAAATAATTTTAGTTTGATCAGATTTAACTCCAAGTAGATAATTATCAGATTCTATTCATAGCAATATTTTTACATTTAGTAAGACTGCCAGTTCTTTAGTATAGGGATAAAAATCAACGGACATTACAAATCTCAATCAGATCAGTTCTAGTATTCTTGTAAAATGAAGGAAACAAACTGGATTTTTTAAATTTTCGATAACAATTTTTGTTTTAGCTGTATTTTATTACATTATCAACAACATAATATGTTAAATCAACCTGTCAGCGCAAGTTATATAATAATATATTTGAAATCCACTTTTACACAAACTCGCCTCATAACTAGGTTGATATATTTTTTAATTAGTGATAATGTTTAAAATAATGTTGTGTATTACGCGTTTTGCATGTCAAATTTTACTAATTTCATAAATTTTGTATAAGAATGTATAATCATCATTTGTTTCATTTTTCAAATTGACTGTTGTAACATTGGGAAATTCACTCAAGAGTGACAAATTGTTATAATTCAGTTATCCCTTTATAAAATTGATAACCTTTTTATATTAAACTGAAAGTACAACATTAGCTACTTAGTTTTACTTAGGGTCTTTTTTACAAAAGGACCACCAGTTTCAGAATATTTTCTATGAAAACTGGGCGCTTAAAAGAGAGTATGCCGTTTTCAAATATGTTTATACGATATATTATGAGGCAATAAAAAACATTTATAGCAAGCTTACACAAGTTGGATCATTTTTTGAAGGCATATGCTCTTGATCCACCAAATGACCATGTAAACGTATCCTAGACTCCAAATCTCAACTCAATCAGATGTAACATAACCTAATTTAACATATCCTAACCTATAAGAAATTGACCTAATTCAGTATGCCTATTTCCGAAAGTAACATGTATTGCATAGGAAATATTGTGAGAGTGGTCCTCACAATATAAAATAAAATAAAATAAAATAAAATAAAATAAAAAGACCTTTTATTTGAGCAATAGAAAATAAATAAAGAGGTGTCAGAACTGTTATTGTACACCAAACTTTATTCGCCCATGCAATCAAACCACAACTCACTAAGCATTAAGCAATAGGGAACATCTTGACAACATGCAAGCCTGTATTAATACCAAAATAGACACATGCCAAAACAATCACACTGAATAAATTGTTGTTCAAAATAAATTATTCTGATCTAATGTTCTGATCAACACAAGACTGGTTGTAAGGATTTGTTCACTAGATTTAATAATCAAGTACTTTTTGGCAATCAAGGAGGGTCATTTACAGAAAAAGACTGATAAGAAATGTAAGATTGTTTATAATACTTTGATTTTAGATTTGTATTCAATATTCATATTTCTTTAATTACTTAAAAAAGTTATTTTTATTTTCTCTATGTAATAGAATAAGAACATGGAGACTCAAAATTCAAATAAAATTAATGCTTTCTATACTCAATATATTAGACGATTAAATAAAGTTAAAACTGATATTTATTAATATTTAAAAAGTTCTCAATATACTTAAGACATGACGAAAAATACATTTTTGAACATTTGCTAATTATATTCAATTAATTTAATATTATTTACTAAGATATTTTTTAGCTTTTAGACAAGAAATATTTTGTGATCATTTGCCTGCATTTATTTTACTATAAGAACAATTACGTTCCAGACATCTTAATCTAAAAATTAAAAATTGCACATACTCATATTTTAAGATGGTAATAAGTATGTATATAGTGTAGATAGTGTATTTTAGAATTTACTCATCTAAAGAGTTTGAAAATATTGTAATTTATATTGTATATTTTGGAATATTTATGTAATATTATATAAACTTGAGTTTGTTTATACAAACGGATGTAAATGACTGATGTAAAATAAAGTAATTAACCCAGAGACCAATATTTCTTATTAATCCTCCTACATTATAGGATTATTGTAATCTGTATTCTCAATGTGTATATATGTTATCCAAATAATGTACAATTAAATCCTATTATATTACTGTTGAAATAAATTTTTATGATATGAATTTACTACATCAATGCAGTTTTGATCAGTGAATGGTCGTAGCCTTCCTCATTTAATAAGCCGACATAGTGGCTCAGTGGCTAAGGCTTTGGACTGCGGAGGACAAGGTCCAAACTTCGAATCCCCACCTGAGCTAACGGTCGGTACCGTACTTCACTCATTGAATAAAGTTCACACACAGTCCTATAGGCCCATGTGAACTGGGAAGTAAAGATTTTATGTCAAATAATTATTGACATAACCAACTAAGTTAAGTCAATAATTGTATCAATGATCTTTTTTTATTGACACTATTATACAGTGCTTTACTGTCACAATAAAGATATTCTTATTGATTGATTTTCATAGAGGTTGCATCTAATAGTGCACTAAATGTATGTCGAGTAGTTATTTCTCCAATTTGCAATAAGATGGCAGGGCTAGCACTTTGTTCACTCATTCCTTCCAAATCCTTTAGGATAATCATAGTAATTATTACTTTAGTTGTATTATGGAGGCGACTACATTTTCATTGCCGTTGGGAGGAGGTAGAAACTGAGGTCACATACCTCTATGTTCAGCCGGGCAGGCTGGTCTGAGCAGATCTGGACAGGCTATTCCGTCTTGGCGTTGTGTTATGGCGATAGTGGGTGGAGACTTCAATTCCAAACATCCTGCCTGAAGTTGCAGGATATCCTAGGTATGTGGAGACAGGTTGCATGTTTTTCTTCAGACACAACCTCACATCGATCTTGCTGTTCCAGGACAACTAACCCACTACACCTACAACAGGCAAGGACCTGACATCCTAGACTTGGCAGCTTTCTGCAACTTGCCTGCTGTTATCTATCTTCCCATTGTGGTTTCTGTTGGTGCAGCAATTTCAACCCAATTTCTGGTAGCTGCTGGTGTGCCACAGGGCTATTTTTTGGACCTCTTCTGTACCTGTGGTACACCAATGACATGTCAGTGTCCCAAGGCTCACTCTTCCTTTCTCTATGCGGATGATGCTATGTTCCAAGCGTCTTCGGTGAACATCCGCCAGTTCTGTGTTTATCTTTAGAGACAGCTCAACCTCCTTTCTCTGTGGCTTAAGAAATGGAGGACCAAAGTTAACACTATGATGTGCAAGGCCATCTCCTTCATGAGGAAACATTATAGGGGTCTCTATAGGGGTGTGGTGAGACACAGGCTGACCTTGAATGGCAAAGTCATCCCATGGAGCCAAAAATACCTGGCTTGCAAAAAAAAAAAGTTGTTGTGGCTATCACACCAGACAGTTTACTATCTTTCCATGTCATGTTACCAAGAAGCTTTAAACAACCAGGACTGCAACTTGGAAGCTTGGTTCATTGTTTTGGAGGACTTCCCATCCCACTGTATTAATAAATTGCTCCTGTAGACATCCAACATCAGACCAAGTATCTCTGCAGAGCCTCTGCCTGGTACGCTTTAGCCTTCTCAACCAACAAGAAGAAGCTGGAGTTTCCAGGCAGCCATCTTGCGATGGGCCATGGACGCACCTTGGTTCATACAGAATTGTGTCATAGCAGCACACGCTGACCTTCCTACCGTTGATGACTTTGTACACTCCATGGTGAGCAAGATGTATGATTTAGCAGAGCAGTCTAAGTGGGACCTCCAAAGAGAGTGACCCTAGCCTAGGGTTCTGCTGGATGACCCTCCATAATTGTTCACTTATTTGTTCTGTTCCTCTACCACTTCATTTTCTCATATATGCCTTCCATACATCGTATTTATCTTTCTAATTAATTTTGGGTTATCTGATTGTATCTATGTTTTTTAGCAACTTTCCCTTTATTTAGCCTATAAATATACATTTTTCAATGTTTCTTTCCATGGCACAAAAGCATTTTCAATGCTAATGCACCCTGCTTTATACCACTGGATTCTCTTCCAGATGCATGAAAAAAATGGGAATGTCCCAAACATCTGAACTGAAGTTTAGAGTAATGAGGGAATAGTAACTACCTCTCTCTAAAATCTCAGGTTATTCAATATCATCTGCAATTTTTATTAATTGCTTCTAATTAATACTCTTGTTGCATTGAAATAAATATACTGAATTTAACACCATGCATTCATATCAAAAATATCATAAGCTATACTTTTTAATTACAAACTGAAGACATTATTCAAAAACCATATTTTCAAACTTATGCGATTTGTTTACAGCTGTTACCATAGTAACAGCTGGCACTTCCACAATAGCCAACTGTCCAGAACAAAATACTCAGAGTATCTGTGGAATTACTGATTGTTCAAAAATACTAAAACCACTGTAAGTTAACTAGAATAATATAATCATTTTAAAGGGGCAGTAAATACAAAATGTAAGGTGGTGCAATCGGTTTTCGGTTAGTTGATTATTTTCAAATTTTATAATCAAAAGTAGTTAATGTTCATTGCCTTGAGACAGAAAAAATACAAAAAAATCTTTGTAACCACTACATTAGAACTTGTGGCCTTATGAAGTGGCAAATTTAGCTGATTTTAAATCAAGCTTAAGAAAAAGCCGTTCAAAGTACAAGTTTAAATTTTTACAACTACGTTTATTGCACATAACTGAAGGGATTAATATGTTTTTCATTTTTTAAATGTAAAATATTTATAATTTTAAAGGTAAAAAAATACCTCTTTTTAACCTTTAAAACTATAAATATTTTTACATTTAACTAAATTAAAAAAAATGTTAATCCCTCAGTTATGTGCAATAAACGTAGTTATAAAAATTTAAACTTGTACTTTGAACGGTTTTTTCTTAAGCTTGATTTTAAATCAGCTAAATTCGCCACTTCATAAGGCCACAAGTTCTAATGTAGTGGTTACAAAGATTTTTTTGTATTTTTCCTGTCTCAAGGGAATGTACATTAACTGTAAAATATATTTGTGAGTTTTTCACTTTTATACCAGAATACTTTTTTACTGTCAATGTTTATAAAAAAATATTTGTTTGTCTGCAGGGTAACGGAAACAACATTTTGTTAAAAGATAAGTTACTCTCATAACTACCATACCTCAATATAGTTTCCAATCTGTCAATACTATCCTTAATTTGGAGGTACAAAAAATTAAGATCTGCAACTGTCAAGCCATAACTTATTGAATATTTTTAAATAATCCAATCTACATTACTAATTTTTTATATAGTCATAATTTTAATTTTTATATCATTTCCATCTATATTTGATTCATTTATCAAGTTTAAGTTTGGATTTGATGGCAAGTTAGTTTTAAAGGTTAGGTTTGTGCCTAAACTCTGTCCAAGAAAATAAAGTATGTTTAAATAATTCTGAAGTGTAAAGTTCATTCAGAAAATCACATCACTGCCCAAACTAAAATTAAAAAAAGACACATCTCTCTGATGTTAGTAGTAAGGTTATAGAGTATATCCATAAGAAACTAAGTAGCAACAAAAAAATAAACAATTATATGCCAGTACCGGTAGTAGAAAACCTATTCGAACCATCTAGAGTCATTGATAAATAGATAGAATGTTTACTCTGGTTTATTTAAAAACAAAGTTAAAATAAGTAGCTTATCATTGAAGTGTTCTTGAAATAGCAACAGAAAAAATGTTACAAGTGGTTTTTGATATGATTGAAAATTCCCAAACAAATCCATTTTAAATAGTATTAGTTCATGAATATTCATAATTCATAGTGAAATTCATAAAAATTTCTGTGCGTTATTTATTATCATTATTATTACATAAATGAGTTACAGCCCAATACTGTACATTTAAATACAGTTAAAATATACAACTTATACTTAATTCAAAATTAACTTTGAGGAATGAATAATCTATAGTTTGTAAAGGAAAATGAAAGAAAAAGAGTACCAACATTGAAAGTGGATTCATGGCATTTAAAAAAGATGACTATGTTTCACAATCTCCTATTAATTTTAATATTATAGGATCTTTGTAAAATAATGGTGCAATTAAATTAATAAATAACGTTACAAAACCATTCATATTTATAAAATCATAACATTAAATAGATTTGTATACATAGTTAAGACACTTCAATGTGGACACCATCTGTTGCTCTACAACATCCAGTTGATGGTCCATTTCAGCCCACTGGTTGGTCATAATGTCTCTTGATATAGTGGATATTACATATCTTATTTTTTCTCACAGATGTGTCAAATTGCGAGTTTTTTAGAATTAACTATGTTTTTAGCAAGTTCCACCAGAAAAAATCACATGGGGTCAAGTCTGGGCTTCTTGGAGGACACTCTGTAAGGCCACATTTGCCAATTCCACCTGCCTGGGAACTTTAAATTTAAGGCATCTTGAACAATGGTTTTGTAATGTGGAGGACAGTTTTATGGACAATTAAGAGCTAACGCGCACTAGCCCGACCACGACCATGACTCCAACTGGTCGGGCCTGACCAAACTTGATATGGGATCAAACGGAACAACACTAGGTTAGGTCCGACATGGCAGTCGAGGTCTGGTCATCCGACCAAAGACAGAAGGGCTATAGACTGATATGGCGTGACGTGCACTGATACGGTAGTAACCCCGTCCCGACTCCAAATAGGCACTAGTGCCTGAGTAGTTTTGAACAATCTACATACTATGGCAGTTTTGGACAGTGACATTTTTATTTTCGCGGTTAAAAACAGGCCATCTTTCCATAATTTATGGTTAGATAACTATTCAAATAGAATTTTAAAGAAGAAAATTACAATGACGTTTGTAGGCAATGAGTGCAGCTCATTAAAGGAGCAAGCTGATTCATGTAAATACAATTTTATTCTTTTTATGTCATTTTTGCTTTGTTACTCCTTCAAAATGATTACTTCTATTTATGAATATATGATTAAACAATGAAGGATATCTGTCAAACACATAAGGATCATTATGTTTTCATGATTCAAAATAAACATAATAGTTTTGTTACACCTTAACTTAACGTATTAACGAAGGTAGTTGTAGTTGTACGCTCAAGATCAACTTACCAAATTATTTTCAAACAAAACAGTGTTTCCGGTAACTAAAGAAAATAGTTGTACTAGCAGTAGTAATAGGATTAGTTAATTTATTAATAATTTAACTATTAGTACTTTTATATTTTTACTCATGAACTAAAAAGTGTGTATTATTTATTTATGAAGTGTAAACAATGTAAATTTTTTATTTAACATCCATTTCTTAATGGAAGCATTCAGAGTCGGAGTTGTGGTCAAGTCGTGCATGCTCTTGGTTGGACTATCCATGACCAGAATTGTCAGAGTCATGGTCAGGGTTGTGGTTGGGCCAGTGCACGTTAGCCCTAAAACTGTGCCATTATTTTATGGAAACCCTGTATATTTTTACTAATCTTTACAGATGAATTAGAAAAAACATAAACAATTCGAAACCTTGTTTTTAAATTTAATCTACTTACCCATTTATGTTAATATTTACTAATATTTTTCAACATATGTTTTAAATTGTTATATAATTTGTTAAATAATCTGATGATGCCCATATCATGTGAAAATGCACTACAAATTAAATTTGGGAAATAAATGACAATATTTTTTCTTTAAAACTTTTGTATCTTCAAAAGTACAAAATAAAAATTTTAAAGAAAAATAATTAGATTTGTACCCAAGTGTATTTGCACGATTGGATATGGATTTAATGTAAAATTTTTCTTGCTAGCAGGAACTCCTAGTACCTTTATCACCTCAAAAATGTGCTTTGGTTTACTTAAAAGATGTAAGCTTCAAAACTAAATAACAGTTTAGGAACCTTACTAGGGTTTGGGGTTTTTTTTAATCCAAGTCAGGGTGGATTCAACAGTTGAGCTGTAGAACATCACAGCTGTGTAACATCAGAGGGTAATGATTAATGGTGGGTACAGCATTTATTATAGACAGAGAAGGAAAATAAAATTAATTTAAATTTATAGGAAAGCTTTTTAATTGTTAACACTGTCAGTATTGTTAGTTTTGTTACACGTTTCAATTTTATCATCTTTTGGTAATGTGTTGGACTCAACACCTTCAAAATACCTTTCAATTTCTTCTAACGACTTTCCTTTTGTTTCTGGGATAAAAAATAAAACGAATAAACAACCTGCAACACATATAATGGCATAACCCCAAAATACACCTCCATCCCCAATAAGATCTTTGATGTCATGGTATGACTTAATGACTAAGAACATTGTACCAACGTTGAAAGCACTAGCTACTGAACTTAACACACTCCTTTGCCTCACAGGTAGGAGTTCACCCATCAACAGGTAAGGGACATTGGCAAATCCCAAGGCAAAAGCTCCTATGAAAACCATCAGGCTGACAACAGGCAGCAGACTCAGTCTCATTACAATTGGGTATCGCCGTTCATGTACGTAGAAATAAAAACCTAATGCAGCCATAGAAATTCCCATGAAGATTCCTGAAAATATTAACAAAGGTTTTCTTCCATACCGATCAATAATGAACAACGAAATTACTGTGGCTATGACTTGAACTAATCCAACGAGAACAGTAGCTAAATAATTGTTAACATACGTTCCACTTGCTTCAAAAATACTGACTGTGTAAAACAAAACTGTGTCAATACCACTGACTTGTTGGAAGACTAAAACACCAACAACTAGACCAAAAGGTATAAGTACTGGCCTTCGGAGTAATGCTTTAGTAGAGTACATACCTTTAGGTGTAAGGTGTTTCGATTTAGGTAGGAACTTTATCATTTCAGTATCGGTCTCAGAAATATAAACTTTTTTCTGGGAAGAAGATAATACTTTAAGCTCAATACTTGCTTTTCTTTCATGTTTAAACCACTCTGCAGAACTGATAGCTGCCTTTTGCAAACCTCTAGAATGAAGCCAACTGGGAGATTCTGGTAAAGGCAACAAGAAGAAAAACAGTCCAGCAGGGAAAACAGCAGATACAAAAGCTAAGTAATCCCAGCGCAGCCATGTTCCAAGGACGTATGATATAAGGACTCCAGCTGCCATGAAAAGAGCTGGCAGTGATCCAAGGATACCTCGAATATCTGGATGAGCACACTCGCTGACCTGGAAATAAAGGATTAACTAATAACATGAATAGATAAACAAATTTAATAATCAAATACTAATTTTATCATTATATTATGTTGTCATATCTTATGATATTCTTATTCATTGATGAATAAGGTCCTCTTATTCAGCTGTACTTCTTACTTCCAGTAAGCACTACTGGTACTGTCTTATTTAAATAATACTTTATTAGTTCCATTTTTGCTGGTAAAAAATGACAAAGATTTACAATTTCCCTTACTTCTTAATGATAAATAATATTATGACTAAAGTAAATTTAGATACATTTAGAGATAAAATTCGGACTATAACAAAACATAATGGAGTAATATTTTTTTTTAATTTCATACACTATAAAATAATCTGTGACTGATGAGTAGAACCGCAAATTGAAATAATGTCTCCTAAACAGTGTTCAGATTTATGAAATATTTATCATAAAAGGAGTAAAAAGAAGAAAATAGCTGTATATAAACTTTTATTCGTTGCTCAAAAATACATACGAGAAAAGATACAACTGAACAAAAGAAAATATCAAAACGTAACAACCTTGCTTGCATATTCAGTATATTGTGTGCTGTGGTTACTGCCATGAGTGCTTCCAACCTTCGAAGTGTTTTGTGTTATCTAGACCAGCGGTTCTCAACCTTTTAGCACTGGCCCCCCCTTTGAACACTGAAGATAGCTCACGCCCTCCCCTCCAGTCAATAATTGGTTGGTTCAAGTTAGAACAGTGAAATTATGAATCTGACGATGCTAACTCTACGTTAGCAAAAGCTGGAATGCAAAATAAAAATCCAGATATATTTAAATACGAAAGTTTATTTGATGGTTTTGAAAGTTTTTGTTTTGTAACAAAATATATTTTTTTAATTTTTTTCTTTGTACCCTCACGCCTCCCCTGAAATTCTCTCACGCCCCCCCAGGGGGGCGCGCCCCCCAGGTTGAGAACCACTGATCTAGACAGTTGGATTATTGAGAATAGGGGTTTGCAGGACACTAGTATGGTTTGAAAAAAAACTAATTTTGAAAATGGATTATTACTATGCATTCAGCTCCTATTTCGAAGTCTCATTTTCAATATGCAATTTAATATAATAATATTGAACAATATTACTGTTGAATATTGCATTTGTTAAATATTTTTTGCATGTTTGATTATTGACTAGGCTTTAAATAACAAATTTTTATTTCAATTGATATGTGATGAGTCCTTCAATTGAAAGAAGAAGAGTTGTGAAAAATTAACTATCTGAATCAGAAGTTAATAGTTACTCTTACATAGACTTGAGCAGAGGGCAAGACAATTCCTGCACAGACTCCTGTTAACACTCGGCCGACTATGACCATAGCTATATTGACTGCAGCCCCAATAATGATCCATGAGAGGCAGAAGAAGGGTGCTACTATCAGTAGAGTTTTCTTCCTGCCTAGTCTTTGCAGAAACGGCCCTGCCACCAAACTGCCACAGAAAGCACCCAGAGGAGGTACAGCAGCTGATAGTAAAAAAACACGACATTTTATACAATGATTAAATAGATAAAATTTACTGTTTTTATGAAATCCTAAATCTTCCTGTTTTTCTCACTCACTTAACATTTAAGTTTGCTGCTTTTCCGTGTGGGTTTGACTGCTCCATAATATTATAATTTATAATTAATTGTTAACTGTTTGATGTTAAACAAATTTTTTACTGTAGTGTATTGTTTACACTACAATATTTTTTATTTTTTATATATAATATTTTATATATAAAAAATATACTATATTTTTTACAATATCACTTTACATGTATAGATGGGCGAGTGTGTCAATACCACTGCATGTGTATGGGTGGGTGGTTGGGTCAATACCACTGTAAATGTAAAGGTACAAGTCAAAATCACTGTACATGTATGGGTGGACGGGTGGGTCAAAACTACTGTGTGTGTATTAGTGGGCAGATGAGTCAATAATATTGTACATGTATGGGTGGGCAGGTGGGTCAGTACCACTGTTTATTTAGGGGTGGGTGGGTGGGTCAATACCTTGTACGTGTATGTGTCTTATGGTGGGTCAGTACCATTGTACGTGTAAGGACGGGTGGGTGAGAGGCTACTTAATAGCCAATTTAATTTTTTTTTTTCTAAAAATTAATATCTGTTGCCTTCAGTCTTTTTTGCATTTTTCCGATGAGCACCGATGAGGGTACCAAGATTTAGTGGCTGCGTGGCAATAAGTTGAAGGGCCCAGTACTGCAGTGAGGTTCTATCTGAGAATAGTCAAACCATGTGCTGATAGAGTGGATCGTGGCTGACTACCAGAGGTTGATAGTTGTCTTCAATCCTCTTCACTCCTACTGAGTACTTTAAAAAATTTTATTTTAAAATGGATATTCATAAGGGTTTGCTATAGTTATTAAATTTGAAGAAAAATGTTGAACTCAATTTTTTTAAAAGAATAATGAACGGTAGGTAGGAAAAGGTTTTTTTTGCTTGTTAGTTTAGGCAGTCTGTAATTTCTGGATTGACACTGGGGCTATTAATTGAGCTGTCCATTAAGATTGCATAATATACTGGACCTGTAAACGCCGTAGTTTATTCAAGTACTCAGGGTTATTGAAACCTTTGAATAAACTGTCCCCCATGACCCTTATTCAATGCCAAATTGTGGAAATCTTCTCTCTTTTATGAAGACCAATTTGGAAGATAAAAATCCAACACAAAATACTTTTTATAGTTCACTAAGTTAAAAAGGTAAACATTAGTATTATTAACTGTGTACAGTTTTAAAGCCTTTCTGTAGTATATTTCTTTGATGTAAAATAAATTAAATTACATGCTTTATACTTAATTACATCATTTATTTTTTGTAAAATTTGTATATCAATTCTATTCTTATAGTAAGCCAAAATGATGAAATATGTTCAACATATGATGGGTGGGAGATCAAGTTATGTATCATGGATAGGTGGGAGATCAAGTTATGTGTCATGATGAGTGGGAGATCAAGTTATGTGTCATGGATGGGTAGGAGAGTCCTTCAAATCAAGTGTTGTGTATGGGTGTAGGCGTCCTTCATTTTGTATCTTATGATTGGCTCATTTTAAAAAATATTAGAACGAGTTAAACTGTATATTATTGTTTACATTTTTATTTCAATTAAAATATATTCAGAGTACTATTTTAGACTAAAAAATAAAGTAATATACTATAAGTGTGACTGAAGTGAAAAATTCTCCCTTTCGCTTCCAATTTTATGCTTTATGTGTTATTATTTATCTTACAAATCTGTATTACTATATTCATTATTCATTGGTAAGACACTGATTGTCAAGATCGTGTCTTACCAATGAAAAAGTTAAAAGGCTAATATGAGCGGGTAACGAGTGTAGATGAACAAGTGTAGTCATTGTTACTAAGGTCGATTGTTCCTGAGATAGAGCTACTTATTAATAGCCCAATAGCCAGGGCAACTAAGGGACCTACCTGCAGCTTTATGTGGAATACAAATCATATAGTATTGGTCTGATTTTCAGCTAACTGACAAATCTGACACTCAGTTCAGTTCCCTATACAACATCTGAACATTGACTACCATCCAACATGGACAACTAGGTCTTCTCTAGTAGTGTGCACGTTCATGGCAACCATTGAGCTGATGCTGAGTCGGTATTAAAAGGACCAATCACAGAACCTATCGCCTACAATCTTCTCAACACTTTGTCCCCTTGTAGCTGGGTTACAGCACTGCGCCACTAGTGCCGACTTAAGTTACAGAATGAAAATATTCTTAGTTCTTATTAATTTATCGACAATTTGATATTTAAATTATTGAAATATATCTGAACAATAATCAACTGAAGGATTACAATTTATGAATCATTGCTAATATTACAATTATTTTATTTGAGCACATCTGGTATTTATTTAATTTGAGTATTTATGGTTCCAAATCTGAAACATTAGATGGGAATGATTCATTTAATTAACCCTTTCAGGAGTGCGTTAATTTAGCTAAATTGAGTAAAGACGTCGCATGACGTCTTTTTATAAATTGGCCTAAATGAGTAAGGGCGTCATGTGACGTCTTGTGTAATGGTAAATTATTTAATTTATTAAATTAATTGTGCATATTCTTAACACATTACACTATTACTATCTGCCACAGGCAAACTCAAATTTCAGATGTGCACATTTTTTGGCACTCTTCGTGTCAGTGGTAACATTCATTTGTCCTCTCTCTCAAAACTGATTTGGTTCCCGCCCGATGTCATCAGCTGGCGTGCAGCTGATACAACGTTTGGCGCGCATTTCACTCCATTGGCGCGCTTTTCACTTACATTCTCTCAGTTGTCTGTCAGTTACTTCCCAAATCAGCTTTTAGTCCCAAATTTAAATTCGCTTCTTATATTTTAAGGCATGTGTTATTGGAGTGAGACCCATCCCCCACCAAACTGGAAGTTGTGCCATACCGGGGGATGGCTCAAAAGCAGACAAGTGATAGGATCACGAGCTGCAGTCGGAGAGTTAAATGACAACTCAGCAGCTGAGCGAAAAAAAACTATTTATTACAAAAGAATTAATTTTTTTTATGGCAGAAGGCCTCACTCTCAGAAATAACACTCAAAAACAAGAAATACAATAAGACACAAAATAAACAATGAATTACAAATTACACTAAAAATAACATACCGAACGCAAATTTGGTAAACGACAAATACAACAACAGATGTGCCTATTTGCAGAGTTACTAGAAAGACAAAACTAGAACAAATTTAAAAGAAATTTACATTGAAAATTTAGAAAATTTGAACAAAACCAATCAACCGGCAATTTAGCCCACATTCCATGATTCCACAGATGCCAGGGAGTCAGCGGGAATCCCTGGGCAGCTCCGAATTGAAGAAAATTAAAAACGATATTAAATAATTCCCTTTTTGTGAAATGTTTAAAAATTAAAAAAAAATATATATATAGCACGGTACCGTTTTACCCCACATTCACTACAAAATACTACAATCAACTAAATAAATAATAATATATAACCTATAAAAAACTAAACAGCTAGGTCTACACTTAAAAAGAACAAATAGATATACAAACTTAATAACTAGTCCTAACATAAAAGAGATAAATAATTCAACAAATTTAACAGTTACAAAAAATATAAAATTTAAAAACAGTAGATAAATATTTAGGAATGACAAAATAACAAATTAAATAATGTTTAAAAGTAATAATAATAATATGTATGTAAAACATCTTTAAATTAAATAATAAATAGTCCCTATTAAATTATTTGGCTGTAGTGAAATATATTTTATAAACATTCTTGGACTTTTTCTTCTTTTGCCTAGGCCTATTATTAAAAAATGTTCATTCCCCCAGCTCAACTGCCAGGAATAAAATGGAACGCACTGACCTGAGGACTGAAAACTCCCATAAGCTGTAAGGAGGGAAGCAGAGGCACAAATTGGCTCTATAACATGGTCCCCAGGCCAGACTAGCATAGCATAAATGGCAGAAAAGCGGCCGGACAGCTGGCTGAGGGTCAAACATCCAAACTCGAGGACCCTGGACTGAGCAGTCCAAACACAGTGCACATTAGTTAAGAGCACAGCCAAACACCACACAAAAACATCAACATAATAAATAATACAGAAATTAATAATCTTATAAATAAATCTTAACGAATATCAAATTAAATTTAATCAACAAACTATAACATATAATAAATAAATATATCTGTTCCTATCGTCTTTTTACGAATAACTCTACATAAATGAAGCCCCTAAAGGCAAAGTGGACTAACCCCAAAAAGTAAGTTTTGAGATATTAAGTGCTAAAGTTAAAAAATCATATCTTAGGTCAGAAGTTGATCTGGATTGTGATTTTTTGTAATCTGACAGATTAAACCCATAGAATTATACTGTTTGGTAAATTATTTAAAAAAACACAATATTTCATTTCCAAAATGGCTTCCGAAATTGAGTAGTCCGTTTTGCTTCCATGTCCATTGTGGGTTAGTCCATTTTAACATTAAGGTTAGTCCATTTTACTGTTACACCTAACTATGTAAGACCTACATAGAGTATAAAGGAGAATAGAGCAAAAAAATAAAAGGCATGTCACAGTTTTGGCAGTCCATTTTGACTTTACAACAAAATGACATTTGGATTAACATTGTTCTAATGGGGGATAGTCCAAATTTGCACTTAATTTTGTGGGTTAGTCCATTCTGCCTAGAAGAAGATGTGTGATAATGCATTTTGGACTAAACATTTTTTTGTTCTAGAAAAAAAAATACAGCTGATAGAGCTTAGCTTGTTTTACCATTAGATAGAGCTGATTTTTCTTCACCAGCTGGTATACCAATCTCAAAATTGAAAATTTGTGGGTTAGTCCACTTTGCCTTTAGGGGCTTCAAATAGGCTTAACACATTTTTTTAAAAAGAAAATACTTTACAGAACATAACGAAATTAGACAGGTAGAATAGGTATTACAATACTCTGGCACTGAAATTAAAAAATATACAGCAAAATTGACCCATAAATACTTTGACAAACTTTACTAAACAATTTAGGCTAGGTGAGCAAAATAAATAATTTTAATTATGAAAGAAAGAAAAAATCTGAAAGCAGGCACATGACCTTGCAACAGAACCAACCAAAAAGAATGGAAATCAAGTAACAACAACTGAAAATAACAAGATAAACAGGAATATTATTTAAACAAAAATATTTTCACCAAAAGGGTGGTTAGGTTTTAAAAAATTAAACATAATTGAGCAACTTACGTTAAGTTTGTTTTTCTAGCCTCTCATGATGTTAACAGGAGGTGACGGAAACTAACTACAAAACCCAGGCAAACCATCGAACCGAAAGCCAACGACCACGAAAGTAACAAGTCGACAGCGCAGGAGCATACTCAGGCAGCCTGGCAAACCAAAGTAGCAAAACTAAAAATGTATCGGTCAAAACACCAGGCCCAGGAGTTAGCTTTACATCAACTTTTATGATTTTTGGAAAGCACTACTCTTAATTTTTATTAAAATACGAAGCTTAACTATCAACGTTATTAAATCTTTTTAGTATTATTGATTAAAAAACATTCAACTGTTCTAAGAGTAGTCAAAACACAAAAAAGTTAACATAATAATAATAAACATTTGATTCTTTTTTTTCAAATTCTTATAAGGGAAAACTGATACTTAAAATCATAAATAAGTAACATATTTCCAATGTAAAGTCTTGTTATGTATATTAATGTAACATTTATTATTGCTAAGAACATTTCAATCATCTGTGCTACATACAAATCCAGGAGATGGCAGTGTTCGTGGGAACGAGGTGCGGGCTGCTATGTATCAAGGAGGGTATGCCAGGAGAAGACCAGCCCCGGATGAGACCGATGGTCAGGAAGCCCATGGAGACTGTCATCGTCAGCAGTAGCTGGGGAAAGTAGGTTGCCATAGCAGGTGGTCTTGTAAATCAGCTTAAAAAAAAGAAGAAAAAACGTATGCTGATATTTGCATGTCTTACGGCTATAAGATAACAGAGGTTATAATATATGAGTAGTTAACATAGTTGTTTGTTTTACTATTTTAGTATCCTATGACTTCATGAGTGTAATCTTCTTTTATATGTGTGCCTCCGTTGATTAACGGTTCTATTAATTAAATGGTTAATGATTCAGTACAATATTTTGATTCCCTTGAGTGTTAAAATCATACTGCAGTAAATAATATATTATAGTTGTTTTAATTATGATTTATAATTATTAAATACCTCTCTATAATTGTTTATGTTTATAAACTGGTCTTGGGCAAAAGTTGATTAAAATATTCTAAATATAATAACGATGACAAATAAAATATGAAATAACATATAAATTCTTACATATGAGATGTTGACACAAAGTTATGTATATTTTAAAGCGAATATGAATGATTATATGAGTGTAGTCTGATTACTAACTATGTTCAACTGTTCCTTAGAAAAGACCATTTATTAATAGTCCAATAGCCAGGGCAACTGAGGGACCTACAGTTTTATGTGGAATTTGAATCACGAAGTGTTGGTCTGGATTTCAGCTAATTGACAAGAATAACACAAATTAAGTTCAAGCCAGGTCCAACTAATATACCAAGAAAGAAGGAACAATAGGAACTGTGGCCGACCTATTGTTCTTTTCCACAGTTCTGAATGGCCAGAACATCTTGCTTGGCAAGAGTTATCTTTGAGTTCCAGAAAATAATTTTAGAAGGAGCAGACTTTTTGCAGCGTCTCATAAGAATGTCTATAACCCTGTATTTGGATACATAGGTATTCCTAATAATTATATAGCAATCATGAGATACAAAATTAAGGACATCTCCACCCATCCATGACACTCAAACTCTTCTGTAATTTTATAATTTTAAGCCTAATAATTCAAGGGCTTGTTGTAACACTTGTGGGGGCACCTCAATCTGGTTTGGAGAGGGGTATAAAAAATACATTTTAAATAATTTTAAAAGCAGCTACTCATTAAGTTGAGGTTGATTCTGCATAAAACAGTGCAGTAAATAGAGTTCTTATTTGTCCTAACAGTGACTTTACAGCCACCAGTAAATCTATTACTGCATTTCTGTATTAGTGATTCTATTTGAGAAATATAGCACCATCCAACTTGATGAACCTTACTCCTGGTCTGGGAATTATAAGCTAAATATATCATTTGTCGGCACTAGTGGTGCTGTGCTTTAACTCGGCTACTCAGGGACTAGGTGTTAAAGAGATTGTAGGCGATAGGTTTTATGCTCAGTCCTCTTAATACTGACATGGGGCCTGCTGAATTGTTGCCATCAGCGTGGACACTATTAGAGAAGTCTGGAGTGTCCGTGTTGGGTGATAGTTAGGGTCTGGGGATGTTGTATAGGGAAGGGAACTGAGTGTCAGTCTTGTCAGTAAGCTGAAAATCAGACCATAATACCTGGTTCGGATCCCACAAAAAGATGTAGGTCCATAGTTGCCCTGGCTATTGGGCTATTAATAAATAGTCCTTTCTGAGCTAAGTCAAACTCAGATATTAACAATGACTACGCTTAAGATAACGAAATTTCATTGATCGTAAATCCAATATACATTTATTTTTAATGTAACACAAACGTTTTCGAAAGCAAAGCTTCCATCTTCAGGTTATGTGTAAATAAAATTATTATTTTGTACAACTAGAAAAATATATAAATGAAAAACATCTGATTATTTAACAAAATTAAATGCAGAAAAAACATGTGAGAGAATCAAAGAGAAAAAAGTAAAAATTATGTTGACTTTTTTGTAATCAAATTAATCAGTCTGGAGTTTAAGATAGGTCCTTCATCGTTATTTAATAGTTTATCATTTCTTTCTGATTTTATAAAGTACGTCTCCCATGCATTTAAGAATTTAGGCTTGACTATCTGTTTAAGTAATGAAACATTGTGTTTTGAAAAATTATGATTATTGTCTATGCAATGGGCAGCTATAGCAGATTTTTCTCTTCTGTTGTATTTAAAATGGGCTTGATGTTCACTGAATCTTTTGTTGATAGTTCTTTTAGTTTGACCTATGTACACCATTTTGCAATCATTGCATTTTATTTTGTATATGCCAGATTTATGACTACACTTGTTCATCGACATGGACAATACTAGAGAAGTCTGGGGTGTCCATGTTGGGTGGTAGTCAAGGTTCGGATGTTGTGTGGGAAAGAGAACTGAGTGTCAGACTTGTCAGTTAGCTGAAAATCAGACCAACGCTACGAGGTTCGGATTCCACGTAAAGCTGTAGGTCCCTTAGTTATCCTGGTCATTGGGCTATTAATAAATGGCTCTTTATGAGTTACAGTCGACCTTAGTTATTAACAATGACTACACTCATTCATATAAACTCTTCACACTCGCTCAGCCTTAATATTCACTCATATCTCTATGAGCGTCTTACTAATGAATAATGAATGTATTTGTAAGGGTACTTGAGTAACTGAATTGTACTGTTCTGAGGATCCTCAAACAGTGCATCAGTGGATCTGTCACTTCCTGATGTAATCAATGAACTTTCCATCACTCAAATAATAAACATTACCTATCAACAAACTTTCTATATTATAAATTACATATATTAAAAACCTCAAATTTAAACAAAAATTCAGAATAGAAGTGATTGACAATATGTTGAATGTGCAATATTTCAGAAGTGAAATTACTAAATTGTCTTGATAATAATAAGTTGCCAAAGTCCAAAAACTTAAACATGTTCATTTATTTTATTGCAACGATTTTTTGTGTGGAATATTCATAAAAGTGTTTATCTAGTAAGAGAGATGTATGCAAGATCTGCATACATATAAGTATTTAAATATAAATTAATTCTTTTCACTATGTGTAGTGTGCATAATGTATATAGTAAATAATTAATGTTTACTTATATTTTTATTAAATTAATTTTAAGAGATTTAATACTATATAATGCTGTATAATGAATGTACCATTTTGTTTGATTATTATTGTGGCAGTTATAACTTATTGCACCATATTATATTTTACATATTTTTACTCTAATGAAGAATTTTTGTTTCCTTTTCATAATAACACAATAGACTGTTTTAAATTAACGAGTTTGAACAATTATAATTCACTATATATCGTCAAAACTGTGACCAATTAGATAATCAAACTCAAACACATAATAAACTAAAAGTAAACCTTTGTTTTTTTTCTATCTAAAGAAAGAGATATACTTACATGACCGCCGTCTAACCCATGTGTGCTTAAATTTATTCACTTTGATACCATACACATGCTGTGCAGCTGAAGTAAGCATTTGTTTTATTGACTGGGTAAGGATGAGGTAAAGTGGCTTCTTGAAAATTTATAAGAGGAAATTAGATAATAAGTGCTTTCTACTTGACCTTGTCTCTTATCTGTGAATGTGTTAATCCTTGTCAAAATCCTTATCTAAACATTCAAGTTAAAACATTACAGATCTACTTTGAAAGTATAAAAACAATTGGATGCTAATTTATGGAATTGTCTAAATTATCTCAGAATAAAAAGAATGAAATTAAGATTAAACTGGTATTTTTGAAATGTTACATTCTCATAAGCATGGAAAACCATTCTCATGAATATAAATCAACAAACAATCATACCCCTAAATGATAGCTGGAAATTATCATTATTCCATTATTTTATTTTCCAATCCATTATCCAATATTCATTATCCAATATTCATTATTCATTGGTAAGATGCCGATTGTCAAGATATGGGTAAACATGATGGGAGAATGAGTTTGATGAGTGTACTTGAATGAGTTTAATCATTGTTATTAAGGTCAAATGATCCTTAACTATTTATTAATAGCTTAAGGAATTTTTGTATCTTATTTTGTAGCTCATTTAAAAAAATATCAGAACGAGTTAAACTGTAAATTATTATTTACATTTTTATTTCATTTCCAATATATTCAGAGTACTATAATAGACTAAAAAATAAAGTAATATACTATAAGTGTGACTGAAGTGAAAATTTCTCCCTTTCGCTTCCAATTTTAAGCTTATGTGTTATTATTTATCTTACAAATCTGTATTACTATATTCATTATTCATTGGTAAGACCGATTGTCAAGATAAGGGCTAATATGAGCAGCTAATGAGTCTAGATGAACGAGTGTAGTCATTGTTACTAAAGTCTATTGTTGCTCAGAAAGAGCTATTTATTAATAGCCCAATAGCCAGGGCAACGAAGGGACCTACAGCTTTACATGGAATCCGAACCACAAGTGTTCGTCTGATTTTCGGCCAACTGACAAGCCTGATACTCAGTTCTCTTCCCTACACAACATCTGAACCTTGACTAGTTAACATCCAACATGGACACCCCAGACTTATCTAGCAGTTCCACGTTGATGGCAACCACTGAGCGGAAGCTGTATCGGTATTAAGAGAACTGAGCACAGAACCTATCGCCTACTATCTCCTCAACACTTCGTCCCCAAGTAGTTGTGTTACTTTTTTATTTTTAACTTCACTCCCCAGTTCACATGGGCTTACAGCCTTTGTGTGAACTTTCTTCACTTAACAACTAGTTCTTCCGGTGTCAACCGCGTCAAAGGACTATTTACAATATGTACAGTTCCAGACGTTTCGCCCATGCTACGATGTGGCATCCTCAGTGGTTAGGATGAGACTGAAGGTCAGCAGTTGCTCTGCCCAATATATTATATATTGGGCAGAGCGACTGCTTTATATAATATATTTTATATAATATATCGCTCTGCCCAATATATTATATATTGGGCAGAGCGACTGCTGACCTTCAGTCTCATCCTAACCACTGAGGATGCCACATCGTAGCATGGGCGAAACGTCTGGAACTGTACATATTGTAAATAGTCCTTTGACGCGGTTGACACCGGAAGAACTAGTTGTTAATAATGACTCCAGCCGCTTAAGCTTACGAAATAGGATTTCTTCACTTATTCAACGAGTGAAGTACCGACCGTTGGCTCAGTGGGGATTCGAACCTTAGACATTGTCCTCCTCAGTCCGAAGCCTTAGCCACTGAGCCACCACGCCAGCAATTTATTACTAAGATGCCAATTGTAGAGATATGACAATGAGTGTTATGAGTTTAGTCATTGTTACTAACTAAGGTCAACTGTTCCTTAGAAACAGCATTTAATAATAACCCAATAGCCAGGGCAACTAAGGGACATACAGCTTTACATGGAATCCGAACCTAGTTATTGGTCTAATTTTCAGCTTAATTTTTATCTAATTATTTCTAATTTATTGGTCAGACTCAGGAGGATGACACAGAACAAAAAAAACAAAAACACTAAAACTAAATGAAACACAAGAGGAAGACTGAACTGTCCCCGAGGGAGACGATCATAATGTGCAAAACACATAGAGGAAGACTGAACTGTCCCCGAGGGAGACGATCATAATGTGCAAAACACAAGAGGAAGACTGAACTGTCCCCGAGGGAGACGATCATAATGTGCAAAACACAAGAGGAAGACTGAACTGTCCCCGAGGGAGACGATCATAATGTGCAAAACACATAGAGGAAGACTGAACTGTCCCCGAGGGAGACGATCATAATGTGCAAAACACAAGAGGAAGACTGAACTGTCCCCGAGGGAGACGATCATAATGTGCAAAACACAAGAGGAAGACTGAACTGTCCCCGAGGGAGACGATCATAATGTGCAAAACTTACATTGATCAGTTTTTACCTTAGTTATTTGACTTTTCCAGGAAAGATTTGAATGAATCATTAAACCAAGATATTTATTTTATTTTGTATTTTTGTAGTTACAAAAGTTATTAAAAGATAAATTTCTTTATTCCACAAATTTAATTTTTCATAAATACCTTTTTGCCTGTTATGACATTATCTGATTTTAACAAACTGTAAAAAAATATAAAACATAAGTTTTAAAAATTTTTGTAAATATTAAACTAAGTGGTAAGAAGAAAAAATTTAAAAGGTTTTGAATTAGTTTACGTTTTTTCTAATTCATCTCTAATGATTGGTAAAAATATACTATTAAAATTAATGGAAGGTTGTGAAACGCAGTCATATTTTTTTAATGTCATGAATCCACTTTCAAGGTAGTTTCTCTATTTCAATGAGTTATCTTGATAAACAATATATGATTCTAGAAATTTCATTTCAAATTCAATGCTAAGCTACTAACTTTAATTGTATTTGATTGTTGTATATAAATATATTATATTGTAATAATTTTACAATCTACATTAATAATTATAATAAATAAAAAACATAATTTTTATGAACATCCCTACATAATTATGTACTGATATTCAAAATGGGTTTGTTTGGGAATTTTCAATCTTATTAAACTACATATAAATGGGTTAAGTACAAAAAGATGGAACTTGTAACATCTTTGAATTATATTTCAATAACACATCAATGATAAGTTGTTTATTTTAGCTTTGTTTTTAAGTAAATATTCAATCTATTTATAACAACTCTAGTTGATTTAATGAATACCGGTTTAATATTTCCTTTTTTTAGCTGCTTATTTTATTAGGGATGTCTAACCTTATTATTTGCAATAGAAAATGAGCTCTTTTAGTTTCAGTTGGAGCAATAATGTAATTTCCCGAATGAAATGTTTACATAGGAATTATTTAAACATACTTTATATTTCTCGTACAGAGTTTAGGCACAAGCCCTAACCAACAAAACTAAATTTCCATTACATTCAAACTTAAATTTGATAAATGAATAAAAAATCTAGTTAAAAGTTAGAAATGTTATAATATAAAAGTTTGAACTGAAGAATTAATACTACAAAAATATTCAATAAGAAACTGGACAGGTTAATCAGTGACTAACTTTGTAAATCCATATTAATTTTTTAATCTTAGTGTTTTTTAAAAATACTTGTAAGATTAAAAACTTACAATACTGAGATACTGTATACTGAGATGTAGTAGTTTTAAAAGAGATTTGTAGTTTAACAATATGTTGCTTCTGTTATCCTGCAGAAAAAAATATATAAAAAATAAATATTGTTTTATGGAATAAAATAAAAAGGTATTCTAGTATAAAAGTAAAAAACTCAAAAAATACATTCTATAGTTAAGTATGCTATTTACTGCCTCCTTTAAAATGATTGTTTTAGTATTTTTTAATGTTCAGTTAGTTATTCTCTAGTGAATATTTTGTTCTGGATAGTTGGCTATTCTGGAAGTGCCAGCTGTTACTATGGCAACACCTCTAAACAAACAGCATGTGTTTGAAAATATTGTTTGTACATAATGTTGTACTTGGCTTACAAGTACAAAGTATAACTTATCACGTTGTATAGAATTAAATTACATTCAGTATATATACGGCTATTTAATGTGTTCGTTATGGTCCATTATAATCACAGCTGATTGAGCTTTTATAGGTAGACATTTTCATTTGTTGCAACAGAGATAAAGTGAGTATATTATGTTTGGTCTATGGTTATACTCTTATGTTTCTTGAGAGATGATAATCATATTGACCCTGGATTGAAAATAATATATAATTGATAAAATATATACCTTGTTCAATCACTTTATTTCATATACACGACATGTTTCGATCCTTAGATCATCTTCAGGTGTAAAATGTAACAAATATTGAATGTAATAATAAAATTTAAATTAATTAAAAGTTAACAAATTGAAAATTAAATTAATTAAAAAAACAAAAAGAATATTTTACAATAAAACATATAGCTAGAGCAAATGGATTCAAAACACAAATGATAGACTCCATAATAAATAAACACAAACAAAACAAGAAGAAAGAAGGAGAAAAATCTAATAAAAAATATATAAAAATGCAATACTATGGGAAAATAAATAATAGCATTAATAGAATATTTAACAAAAACAATACTATTCTTGCACATACCGTCAACAATACTCTCCAAAAATTATTACAAAACAATCCAACCACCTCAAATAATTATGACAAATCTGGTATTTACAGTATCAAATGTAATGAATGTCCCAAATTTTATATTGGCCAAACTGGAAGATCTTTCAAACAAAGATTTAAAGAACACATACCAAAAAATTCACAACAACAACAATCCACTTACGCTGAACACTTAATATCCGAATCTCATAGTTATACATCTATTGAAAATAATATGGACATTATTCAAATCTTACCAAAAAGCCTTAAACTCGATGTCAAAGAAGAATTAGCCATCTACAAAGCAAAAAAGACTGATCCACATAATTTACTCAATGATCAAATATCATTCCAATCTAATATTATATTTGATACATATATACAAAAACAAGGAAAATATACATAACTAATAAATACAACAAGAAGATATCTAGACACCATTAAATTACAAAAAAATACAATATTTACATTTAATATTACACCATCTGTTATAATAACAATTAGACTAACCAAAACAGTTTTTATGTATTTTCAATTTGTTAACTTTTAATTAATTTAAATTTTATTATTACATTCAATATTTGTTACATTTTACACCTGAAGATGATCTAAGGATCGAAACATGTCGTGTATATGAAATAAAGTGATTGAACAAGGTATATATTTTATCAATTATATCTTATGTTTCTTTTAAAATAATAATAATTAATTTAACAATCAGAAAATATAAAGTTTTTCATCTACACAAAGTATATACACTTGTATATAGCAATATCATAAAGTAAAAAAACAACAAATTTGTCTTGATAATGGTTGTTAACTATTAATTCTCTTTCAATAGCTAGTTACTAAATCAGTTTAGTACGGTTATGATGGTAAATAATTAAAAACAAAAATAAAAGTTATTATCCAAATGATTGACCAAACTAAAATATAAAACCCAAAATAGTTCTGGTATTATATCACAGAATACTACATCACAAAATCATTTGATTTTTATTCATGGGCATTATTATATAAAAAAAAAAAAAATAATAAGATAAGAGCAACATAATTTAATTTATTGATTACTAAACTTTTAATTTAATCATCATCATTGGCCTTTCTGCCTCTTGGCAGGTCTTCATGAAACATTTATTTTTCTCCAGTCATCTCTGTTTTGTGATTCCTTTATTTATTTCTCGACATTTCCTTCCCATCTTCAGGTTGTCATCATTTGGAATCTTTTCCTCCCTCTCCTCCTCTACTGCTCCTTCTATTGCAGTCTTCAATAAACATTCCTTCCTCATTATATGCCCTACCATTTCTTTATCTCCTTAATTAATTGTCTTTCTTCTCCCACCCTTCTCCATACTTTTTCATTTGACACCCTGTCATTCCACTTAATCCCCTCCGAAACCATATTTCCATTACTTTAAGTCTTTTTATGTCCTCCTTTCTTAGTGTACACATTTCTGCACCATACAACACACTCCATATATAGCATTTAACTAATCTCTTACTTAGTTCTTTCTCTAATGGGCCACAAAACAGTCTTCTGTTTCTTCCAAATCCTACTTCTGCCAATGCTATTCTTGTTTTTATTTATGTATTACATCTCATATCTTCTGTAAACTAACTTCTCAGGTATTTAAAATTTTCAACATTTTCTATAACTTCTCCTTTCAGTTTGAGTTGTGTTATCTCTTCACTTCCACCTAGGGTCATACACTTTGTTTTTTTCACGTTCATCCTCATACCATATTTTTCACATGATTTGTTTAGTTCCTTCATCACTTTTAATTGACTTGGCTTCATTCTCTGCCAGCACCACCATATCATCTGCAAACCATATGTGCTCTACTCTTCTTCCAACAACACTCTCTTCTATTACATCTTCCAAATATAATTAAAAAGGGTAGGTTACAGGCAGCATCCCTGTCTAACCACCTTAAGTTAAGGAGGCCAGCATAATCCTTAAGAGGATTCACCCAATCATTCTATATTAAATCAAAAATTAAATAGAGTTAAAGTGAAATATTTTGTGAATGCTTGAGTTTGAACCCCTCGGATTTGAGTTCCTATTCTTGTATAAATTACATTAATTTACAGTTTTTAAGCATTACTTTCAAAGTACAGTATTCAGAGTAAACTTTTTTATAAGTCCTCAAAATATAGACAGAACTAATATGAACGAGTTTATGAGGCATTTCATTCAGTTCAGTTAAATTATATAATTTTCTCTTTAAAAGAACATATAAATGAGGATAGGTTATTGTTTACGCCCTTAAAACTATTGGGTATGTACTTAGATACTAAATTGTGCTGGGACACACATGTTGACAATCTTTGTACAAAATTGTCTGGAGTAATTTACCTGTCAGAAAACTTAAAAATTGTGTCAATCATGAAACTCTTTTAACTACATATTTTGGTCTTTTTCATGTCCATTTGTGTTGCGGTATCCGCTTATGAGGAAATTCAAATGCAGCAAAAAGAGCTTTTCTCTGGCAAAAGGAGGCTGTCAGAATCATTTGTAATTTAAGCCAACAAGATACTTATTGGGAATACTTTCCTCAATAACAGATAATGTCTTTGGCATGTATATTTATTTACTAAAACCATTGATTATATAAACCTACAATAGATAAACCATCTAATAGGAATATTTGTGGCAGTAATTTTGTTAGTTTGTGTGGCCCGCAACCACACTGGTTTAAACTGCATTACATTTACATGGGACTACACTAGCGCTCCACAATGGACCACAAAAACAGCTGATATTTTGAGACTCAAAATTTAACATTGGATGGGAAATCTATTTGTGTATAAAATCAATGCTAAAACTCAGTTTTTGCCAAAGAAAACGGTGACATATTTTTAACCCATGGATCTGTTCATGACTACAACTCAAGATTTATGAATAATTTAGTAATTCCTTCTGTTAGATTAAGTAAATCTTTGAAAATTCACCAGTATCTACCATGTAAACTGTTTAATAGGTTGCCTCTTTCTATAAGAAAAATACATACTTGTAAGTTTAGAGCAGTTTTAGCTAAGTTTTTAAAGCTAAAGAATTTTGTAGTCTTATGACTATAGACCAGTGAAGCCAATGATCCTGTTCGGTAAAATTTGTTCATCCGGTTCACAGCTAGCGCCAGTGGTCTCACTCTCCCTATCTCTCTAAAGGCCCGTTTACACACTCCAATTTATTTGTACAATCTGATATGCACAAAGCAAATTGTACAAATTATCGTTATGTGTAAACAGAAGATTTGTGCAAAAGATTGGATTGGAGTAAGGTTGGATTGTTGGTGAAAATTTTCATCAATCATGCAATCAGATTGGAAGGTTGACCGATAGGTTGGAACGTGTAGACGGTTACTCAAACTTTTCTTACATTCTTATTTTTACATATGAGACGCCAAACAACGTTGTTGGTATTTTAAGGCGAATATGAATGATTATATGAGTGTAGGATGAGTGTAGTCTGGTTACTAACTGAGTTCAACTGTTCCTCAGAAACGGCAATTTATTAATAGCCCAACACCCAGGGCAACTAAGGGACCTACAGCTTTATGTGGAATCCGAACCACGTAGTTCTGGTCTGATTTTCAGCTGATTGACAAGCCTGATACTCAGTTATCTCCCCCACACAATGATTACCACCCAACATGGACACCCCAGACTTCTCTAGTAGTGTAGTAGCTGATAGCAACCATTGAGCGGACGCCATGTCAGTATTAAGAGAACCGAGCATGGACCCTATCGCCTACAATCTCCCAAACACTTTGTCCCCAAGTAGCTGGTTTACAGCACTGCGCCACCCGTGCCTGTTGTTCAAATCTCCTCTCCTCCTTCCCCCAGCTCTGACGCATCAGTGTAGTTTGCGCTGTCTCAAGGCTGTATTGTGCATTTTTTGACAGAATTTATTGAACTATACCGTGTCTGCCTTTTCTGTGGCAAATAAACATAGGAAAACTTGCTTCGTTTCAGAAGCCATGACTTACAGCACCAAGTTCTAGGTTTTTGTTTTTTCTGGTTCACTATTATTGCTAAAGTAATAGCATACACAAACCATAACAGCACCTCATCCATGTCGACCATACACTGGATATTGAAAATTGAAAGGACAGTTTGAGATCAAATATCGTAGCGTGTAAATTGTTGAGTTTATTCAAACCATTTGCACAAATTTCATTTGTACAATCAGATAGTTCAACCACATTGGAGCGTGTAAACAGGGCTTTACACACGCTTATTTGAAACTAATCAACTGTTAGATAGCAGCACAGGTGCATGCTTACAAAAAATGCATTGCCTTGAATAGCCAACTTCTTTTAATATTGAATGATAATAGAAAAAAATACACAGAAATATGAGGTGGTAGCTGGTAGAGAATGCCATACAATATATAATTCAAACTATTTATTTAAAGTTAAAAAATGTATTGTATTGAAACTATTAATTTAAAATATCAGTAATTCATACACAACTTCTGAATTAATTATCTTCAATACTGCTTTAACTATATTGTCTGTGCTGGAAATCTTCTTTGAAAAATAGGCTTTTTTAGTTTCACTGATTTTTTTGTAATTGGAAAGATTAATTTTTAAATTTTGCTGAGATTCAAGGTTTTTTAACTTTCTCTAATTTTACTATCTTCAATCAATTTACTTTTTTCTTTCTTTAGTTCATTTGTTACTCAGGTTTTTTTAATCTACTCTTAATTACTTTTTTTGGAAATGCTTGTTCCAAAAAAAATATCAATAACCAATTAAACATTTCATATTTTTCCTCCACAGGAGAAAATATACATCCAGCCATACACAAAACTGTTTTAGTTTAGATGGAGAACTATTCAGTGATCAGGAGAATAGGAGAAGGAGCTCATGGTCAAGTTTTGAAAGGGCTTCAACTTAAAACAGGAAAAGAAGTTGCACTCAAAAAGGTTCTCATGAAAAAACTTGATGAAGGAATTACAACTTCTGTTATTAGGGAAATAAAAACACTTCAAGAAGTTGACTGTAAATATGTAAGTAAAATCTTTCAATAAATCTTTCAAGAAAATTTTTGCATGATTATACAATATTGTTCTATTCTTGTATGAAAAAGTAATATCTTTTTATTTACTAAACTTAATTTCAAACTAAGACAGGGACATTTTTTAAATAGGAGATTAGGTATTTAAGACAATTTTAAGTGATAAGAGAATTCCACAAACTAAAATTGAAGTGAATAAAAATTATTTATTGAAAATTGCAGTTCTATGTTGTGGAATTGATAGAAGTAGAGCTCCTCTTCTTACTAATAACTAATTTGGAACAAAAAGTATATTCTTCAGAGAGATAAGATGGTAATTTTTATCTGATGATAACATGCGACAAAGCAAGGACATGGTATTCGCAAATAATTCTTAGTTTCAAAATACCTAGCTGCTCAAGATATGAAATAACATGATTATCCCGCCCTAAATGAAACGGACACAATAATTCTGCATGTGTTGCAATCTCTCTGGAGCTCAATGGTCATATGAGGGTCAATACACCCGATAATAGTGAGGAGGATCATTAAATGGAATGAATAAAGCAAAGCACTTTAAATTGAGGATGCAAGCAAAGACTTTTGCAGGTTGCAGTAACAGTTTAGTTCCAAGTCAAAGTCTGGTTGATAGTAAGGCCACGGTTTTTTACTCTGTCACAGTATTCCAGTTTGTAGTTATTCCATTGATAAATAAGTATAGTGTGCACCAGATCGCAATTAATACAATACATGAGAGATTAGGCATCAGCAAAACTACCCGAGAAGTCAATTCCACTGAAAAAAACTAAACTGGCTTTGTTTCTTTTTTTTGTCTTTTATGTTTTTTGTCTATGTTTGAGAACTTACCTTATCAGGCAAGTTTGCTGTTGCCACATAACACCTTTTATATTAATTGTTTTTAATTTTGATTCTTTTGTGAATAACTCTCATCTGAGGAAGGTGAGTGTGGTTCACTGAAATCTATCACCAAAATATTTGTACATTTTGTACTTGTGTTTATATTGTAATATATTTGTGTTGTGTAACGTTCACTTGTGCTGTATATGTAACAATACGTATTATGCTAATTAAAAAACTATGTTGTTTTTAAAGTGAGCCCTTTTAATTTTCAAGGAGTATTAAAAACTAAAATAAGTACTCATAAAAGACTTATTGAGACTGTCATCAAGTAAATAGTTTAACCCTCTAGGTGATTTTCGCCCAAATTCGGGCGATCGTTTTTGCCGCCCGAGTGTTTTTCGCCCGAATTCGGGCGATGATTCGCACACCTGTTAACGCACGTATAATTTATAGTACGATCGATCGATTCGGAAAAACGCATATCGAACAATTCTACAACAACATTGTTGTTGGGAATTTAAAAACCAATCCTTATAGATAAATACAACCAATACATCGGAGGGGTTGATGTGAGAGATAAAGCTGTTTACCATCTCTCTTGAAGCCACCAAACAACTAAATATTGGAAACGCATTTTTTACAATCTCTTGGATATTTCTCTATACAATTCTTATATTTTATACACCCTATTGATAGAAGACACACCTATTGATAGAAGAAGGTATTAGTATTGTTGAAACCCTGGCATATACCAGAGACATAGCTCCTGTTGCTGGCCCTTCAGGTGATACTCCACACAAAATAACAATAATTCCTAATAAATCTAACAAATTGTGTCCTATTTGCAAAAGAAAGGCAACATATTGGTGCCCAGGATGTAACTGTGGGGTGCATAAGGAATGTTTCCATAAGCTGGATCATTTTTGGAGGCCCCTAAAGGCTCGAAAGAAAAGGAAGACAGTGCATCCTCAATAAGTGCTAACAAACAGTGATTTTAGCCAGTGTACATATTTTAGTTTTTTGTGTTTTTTGACAATTTTAATTGTAAAAACTGTACATATCTAGACATATTATTTTTCCTTATAAAATTTTGAACAATATGTATATCTTGGATTTTTGGTATTGTGTATATAATTAAGTTTCATATGCCTGGTCATGAACAGAAAGAAAGATAAATTTCAAATTTTTAAAATTTGGCGTAAAGTGGATCTCATGTACATAAGGTAAGAGAATTTTACTATACACCATTAGATAGCACATTTACTATACTTTTAGAAAATATACTACATGTAACCTCTAAGTCAATTTTTATATTTTTTGTTGATTTTTGAATAAAATTCTGCAAAACGACAAAAAATCGCGTGACGCTAAGGGGTTTTTTAGTGTGACACCTAGAGGGTTAAAGTTCATTATGTCCGACACCAATAATTCTGTATTTAATTATTTTGAAAATGACTCACCAGATTAAACGATTATTCTCATTTGCAGGTAATGAGGTTGCTGGACTACTTCCCCCATGGAGTGGGCTTTGTGTTGGTATTTGAATACATGCCTTCAGGACTGTGGGAGGTTATTCACGATGTGGAGAACCCTGTCACCGAGTCGCAAATCAAAACTTACATGCTTATGCTCCTGTCTGGAGTCAATTACTTGCATTCACACAACATAATGCATCGGGTAAAAAAATAATCTTTGCAAAACATAATATTTCAATATTTATTTTCATCTTTGAGGTTACATTTTTACATAAACAGTTTAGGTAGGAGAGCTTTAAATTAATGCTTACTCAAGCTAGAATCTAGAATAGGATTTATTAACTTGTCTTCTTTTATAAATTTACCAGTCACTATAGTTCAAGTAAAGAATTACTCAGTTTAATCATTGATTGAATATCAAATAAAAGAAATAATTATAGGAAAAGCTATGTCATTCAATATTAAATGATTGTACAAAAATGTGTGATTTCAATTCAACATGTTCCCACAAAAATGTTTTATAAATAGCCATCTAACAGGTTTAAACTTAAAATAGACAGGCTGGGTCTCTTAGACCCAGAATATTTGTTTTGATTACCCTTCAAGGTCAAATCAGTTTTAACAACTTTTCTACAGCTTACAAAAATATTCATCTTTGTGTAACAACTGTCTTAAATACTGGTTAGGTCAAATAGACCCAGCCCGACTGTTTACATAACTGTTTTTTTTTGTTTTCATTGGTTTTACACCCGCCTACCCATACACGTACAGTGGTATTGACCCACCCGCCCACCCGTACACTTACAGTGGTAATGACCCACCCTCCCACCCATACACGTACAGTGGTATAGACCCACCCACCCATACACGTACAATAGTATTGACCCACCCTCCCACCCATACACGTACAGTGGTATTGACCCACCCACCCACCCATACACGTACAGTGGTATTGTGGGTGGGTCTATACCACAATAGACCCAACAACAACAAACAAACAAACAACAACAAACAAATAAACTTTAAATAAGGGTTCATACCTTATTGTAACCACACACCCACACACGTACAATGGTACTAACCCAATCGCCCACCCATACACGTACAATGGTACTGACCCACCCGCCCACCTATACAAGTACAATGGTACTAACCCACCACCCACCCACACACGTACAATGGTACTAACCCACCCACCCACCCATACACGTACAATGGTACTGACCCACCACTCACCCACACACGTAACCATCCTATAATTGCATATTTTGAGCTAAGATGGCTAGATAAATAATTGATAGAAATAATTATATTTGAAGATTATTAATTGAAAACAATAACAATAAAAATGAATCTTATAATTTTATTTCTTACGAACTGCATATAGAGTAAATATTTATCACACTTAGTTTTTAGTATCACTGAGGATGCCAAACTAGTGGTGAAATATGCATATGAATCCAGAAAACCCTGCAGGATCAAGAGGTAATAATACAAATACAATCAGGTCCTTCATTGTAAAAGAAATAATAAAAATGAATCTTATGACTAAGAGACTGACTCATCAGAGGTTTTATTTCCTCTCTCAATTTACAAGAGTAAGCTAAAATACTTCTCTCTAAATAATGTTTGAAAAGTATAATTACATTTTTACCTTTATATATTTTACTTATATTTTTTTACAATACAAAAAATTACCTTTGATATGTGGTTAAACCACTGTATATAGAAACAGACAGTCCAAGGCAATACATTTGCTGTAAAAGCGTCCCTGTGCTGCTATCTAATGGTGATTGATTTCAAATAAGTGCTCGAATGATTATTTGATGTACTATTAGGTCATCTATTACGTAGTTACTTCAGCATGTGCTGGAAAGAGGGATAAAGAGAGATAGAGTGGGAGACCACTTGCACTACCTGTGAAAACCAAGCATAAGCTAATTTCAACAAACAAGAAATCGGCTTCACAGGACCAATATGAATCTTCTTGTTTCTATAGCTAATGATTAAACATTGCTGCAAATATAAAAAAGTGATTATTTATAAACATTATTTTCTCTAGGATCTGAAACCAGCAAATTTACTTATCAATACATCAGGCAGACTCCAGATTGCAGACCTTGGCCTTGCTCGTGTCATGTGCTCAGATCGCCCTTATACCCACCAAGTAGCCACTCGATGGTACCGTGCCCCTGAACTTCTCTATGGAGCTCGCAACTACACAACTGCAGTAGATATCTGGGCTGCCGGCTGCATCCTTGCTGAGCTCTATAACAAATCACCTCTGTTCCCTGTGAGTTTGGTGTAAAGTAATGGAGAGCAGATGAAATGGTTCAGTTATTTATAAAAGTGTTACGTTTCTGCTTTTTAAACTATAGTTTAGATTAAAGGGCACTAGGCCAGGAATTAGTGTATTAGGAGAGATAGGACATAAGCAAACTTACCTAAGAAGACAGGTTCACTAATACGTAGCCTAAGTAAACAAATACAAAAACAAGATGACACAGATTTTCAGTGCCCCAACTCACCAGAAGAAAGTGCCAGGAGCACTGAAAATGTGAGGCATGCTTTGTTTACTACAGTAATGTATTATTGGACCTGTCTTCTTAGGTAAGTTTGGTGATGTCCTATATCTCCTAATGTAGATCTTTAAACTAAAATTTATCATGCTGACAAGCCAAAAATAGTTTAAATTTAAAAGTGGAACAACTAGTCACTAGTAATTTGCCACTTTGTGAGTTAATAAGGAATATCAGTGATAAATATTTAACAAATTCAGAAAGAATATAATTAGAGATTCTTATCTTTTGTTAACCTTCTTCTTCAGTACCTTGTGACAATTCCATATCTTTATACAAACAATGTAAATAAGTAAAAGTGGTACCAACATACATAAAATTAGTTAAATTGATCATAATTAGTAAATAAAAGGCTTTATATTTCATCTTCCTAACCTTTAAAAAAGTGCTATCCAGAAATAATTAAAAAGAATATATATGTAGACAGTAAAATACTTTGTCTAAGGTGCTTTGGAACATCTTTTATACAGGGGGAAAGTGATATAGAGCAACTAGCCCTCGTGATCCGAGGACTTGGTACTCCCAATTGGCGGGGCATGACGTCACTGCCCGACTACAACAAAATTACCTTCCCTCCAGCTCGACCCCAACCATGGGATACACTTGTACCTGACGTGGACTCGACACCATTGCAGCTAATCAGCTCATTGGTCACATATGACCCCGCAAGTCGCCTTATGGCTAAGCAGGTACCATCATGTTTGTTTCAAACAAGTTCGCTTAGAAAGAGTACTATTGTTGAAATATTTATATAAAAATGACAATGTGTTCAAAAATTTGTTTTCATATTTGGTAAATTTATTCCCAATTAATGAATTATTGAACATAACAATGAAAAACATATTTTTAGTAAAAAAAGCTGGACAAATGCCAGACGATCTTGGATATTTGACAATGCCAGGAAACTCTGCTAATACCTGTTTTAAAAATGCTCGTCTTCAGTTTCGCAAGGATATTGGCTTGCAGCATAGCCCTGTCTGAGGCCTCATACAGGATCTCAACCTACAGTTAATTCATTATAAAATAATTGAATTAGTCCATAAAATTAGTTGTATTTTAAACTGTAACACCGCTTTTATAAGAAAACTAAAATAGATAGAAACCATCTTTATTTAAAGATGAAAAATATGGAAAATCTTATTCTTTATAAAAAAAATTACTTTTAAAAACAAATTCATTCAGCCCGAAAAAAGAAACATGGTTTATTCCACCTTCAGTTTGTCTAAGATATCTCTGGTGATTTCTGCCCATGAGTGTAGTGGTTCGTGGTTCCTGGTCTCCCGTACCTTGTGGAGTTGGCAAATCAAACACTGTTAGATAAGTTGAATATTTTAACTATTTAATAATCTTTTCTGCATATTTTATATTGATAATACAATATTTTCATATTTTGTTATTTGTATAGTCTATTTAGTCCTAATTTTATATATGTGTTGTAGAAGAAGATGTGACTTTCCAAGGAGTTCACCATTATCTATAAGCATGTAGTTGTTTACATGTAAAGTGTCAAGGCTAAAAAAAATATGATTTAGCGGTGGTGCCAAAATTATTTACAGAAAAACGTAATTATTTGTGTGTTTTATTTCTAAATAACTTTACTATTCTAAATAGGTTTTGGTGTTTTATTATGTCATGTAACGTTTATAAAGCGTCAGTAATTTCGGGCCGACAATCATTCGTTGGCCCGAACTTTATCCAACGAGTGAAGTACTGACTGTTAACTCATTTGGGAATTAGAACCTTACATCTTACCCCCGCAGTCTGAAGCCTAGCCACTGATTCACCACACTGGCAATTTGTACAAGATTTCTTGTTGATTTATAATTATTTTGGTGAATTACAAAACCTTTTTACTACGTATGAATAAAAAATAAAAAAGCTTCTCGCTGCTCAAAATGTCATGCCATGCTTTTAAGATAAATTAAAAGAAGTTTTCATTTAAGTCACATATAAATTGATGATTGCAACTACAACATATATTTTTATACTGCTAGAATCGTTTTCTTCCTGTAAAAATAAAAAAATAATACGCCTTTGTGTACAACAAAGTTCTTCAAGCTACTCTTACAGAATAATTTTGATTTTCAATCTCTAAAAACTAACGGTTTATTGTATGTGGAAATATTTGAATTTTTATAGTCAACATATTTAGATCTACTTAGAATCCAAATTATAAAATTGTATCACACTTGGTAGTGGGTAAACACTCATGTCAATCAGTCATTACGTTTTTAACTTTACAGTAGAATCATTAATATTTATTTTAGTAAGGTGATTTTCCCTCCCCTTTAGGGGAACTGAGCCTCAGGTAAAGGGCGGGTCACAGGTGGCGGATAGTGAATGTTCCACCAGATATGGTGGACAGCTGCGAATAAGGGGTAACCCGAATAAGCAGTCCCGGACCGAGGCGGCAGCACCGGAGGGCGTGGGAGGGTGATCTGTGGCGGGGTCACACTCAGCAAGTCCACATGAGCCCGATGATAGTGCTGTGTCATGGCGAGGAAGTGCCGCCATCAAATAAGCACTGCCCGTACTGCCTTGTACGATAGGGTTTGGGTACCCGAAGGCTAGGAGAAGGTCACTCTGATGTAACAACGAGGCCAGGCCAACGTCTTGAAGCTGCAGTGAAAGCAATTGGCCTAGGAGAAGAAGACTCTGATCACAAACTCCTGGTCCTCCAGGTTGGAGGTTGAGCGTTGGGCTGACAACCCGCCTCGTAAAAACTAGCTCGTTACGTATCACCAACAAAATGCTTTGAAACAGGACTGGAACTTAAGGAATAAGACCCGGCTTTGCATAAAGGAATTGAGATTTGGAACATGGAACGTTCGAAGTTTAGCCATACCAGGTGCAATAGACATTCTGTCAAAGGAGCTAGAAGAAAGAAACATGGATATTGTAGCACTTCAAGAGACAAGATGGCCTTTGGCAGGAAGAGTTAATACCAAAGAGTATGTGATATATTATAGTGGCTGTGATTATAATAGATACTACGGAGGTACTGGTTTTGCGGTTAAAAGAAAGTGGAGCGAAGCAGTTTTATCTTTTAATCCTTGTAATGAAAGACTATGTACAATAAGAATTAGAGAAAGGTTTTCAAACATATCGCTGGTGAGCATTTATGCTCCCACAGAGGATGCTGAAGAAGATGACAAAGACAGATTTTATGAAAATCTGGAAGAAGTTACCAATGACCTTCCTCAGTATGACCTAAGGATGATAATAGGAGATGCAAACGCCAAAATAGGGAAAGAGAAAATATGGACTGCCGTTGCCGGCAAGGAAAGTCTCCACGAAACATCCAACGATAATGGAATCAGACTGTTAAGTTTCAGTGAAGCAAGCAACTTCAAAATAACGAGTACAATGTTCCCCCACAAAAGAATACATAAAGAAACTTGGGTATCACCGGATGGACTCGTAAAGAACCAGATTGACCACGTATTAATAGATCAAAGGCATAAAACAAGCATCCTTGATGTACACAGTCTAAGGAGCGCAGAGTGTGGCTCGGACCATAATCTTGTCCTCATAAAAGTTTTTCAAAGAATAGCAGTAGAGAAGAAAAAGGGACAAAGACAAACTGATATTTATGAAATAGATAAATTAAAGATTAAAGAAGTGGCGGATAAATTTAAACTATCTCTTAAGAATAGGTTCCAAGTGCTTACTGACCTAGAAGCTGAAACTGAAACAAGTATAGAAGATAGATGGATTAGTCTGAAAAGTGCTATACAAGAAACAACTATGGAGATATGTGGAAAAAGGAAAAGGAAAAAGAGAAAAGTCTGGTTCGACGAAGAATGTGAGAAGAAACTGGAAGAGAGAAAAGATCTAAGGAAAAAATGGCTACAAGAACAATCAGAGGAATCAAATCAGAGGTACAGAAGGTTTCAAAACGAAACAAATAAACTGTTGAGAAAGAAGAAAAGACAGGATATAAATAGTATAATAGGCAAAGCAGAATCTATGCATAGTGAAAACAATAAAATATTTTATGACAGTAAAAATGTTTAAGAAAGGATTCCAACCGAACTCCTTTGGGATTAAGCTTGAAGGAAAAGTCATTGTAGAAAAACCTTAAGTCCTAGAAATATGGAGAAAATATTTTGACAACCTATTAAATGTAGAAAACGATTTTACAAGCAATAATAGTGACTGTGTATTCCTAAATGTACAACCAAAAGTAGAAGAACCAAGTATGGAGGAAGTAAAAAGGGTAATAAAAGAGATGGTAAAAAAAAAAAAAGGGTAAAAAAACAAAGCACCTGGCGCAGATGGTATCAGTTCCGAAATGATAAAGGCAGGAGGTAAATATTTAATTACGCAAATCCATAAGCTGGTATTACAAATCTGGAAAGAAGAATACGTACCGAAGGAATGGGAAGAAGCAATAATAATACCACTTCATAAGAAAGGCGACAAACAGAACCCAGAAAACTGCAGAGGAATATTTCTTTTAAACACTACCTACAAAATCTTCTCCAAAATTGTACTTAGAAGACTAGAAACCTACACCAATGAAATTATAGAAGAACACCAAGCTGGATTCATAAAAAGCAGATCGACCGCAGACCAAATTTTCATTTTTAAACAAGCCATTTCAAAATACTGGGAGTTTAACAAACATTTTTTTGGAATTTTTATCGATTTCAGCAAAGCCTATGACAGTTTGTGTAGAGAAAAGATATGGGAAAAAATGGAAGGTTTCGGAATACCAAGGAAAATCATAAATTTGGCAAGGCTTAGTGTAAATAACAGCAGATATAGAGTAAAAGTGGAAAACGACTACACCACAACCTTTGAAGTTAAGACAGGAGTGAGACAAGGTGATGGCTTGTCCCCTATTCTTTTTAATATCGCATTGGAAGGAGCATTAAAAGAAGTAAAGAAAACTAATATAGGGATAGAAATAGGGGATAAAATATCAGCTCTGGCCTTTGCAGATGACGTAGTTTTGTTGGCAGAAAGCAAAGAAGATCTGAAAATTATAACTGAAATTTTAATTAAAGAAACTCAAGAAGTTGGACTTGAAAGTTAGCAATGAAAAAACTAAATTTATGTATTTTGTCCGAAATCCTGCCAACACACAAAATTTTACAGTAGAAGGAAACAATTTTGAAAGAGTAGATAAATTCAAATACCTTGGTACAATAATTAGCTCTAACAACAGTGAACACACAGAAATTCAAAGTAGAATAAACTCAGCTAACAGAAGCATGTTTGCTCTAAATAAACTTAGGTCATCAAAACTTTTGTCTTACCATACAAAAATTAAAATTTACAAAACAATAATCAGACCAGTAATTCTCTACGGAGCTGAGTCATGGATTATCGACAAAAACACAGAAAAAAAGCTGATCACTTTTGAGAACAAAGTACTCTTTGGACCCACAATAGAAAACGGAGTATGGAGGCTGAAGCACAACAGAGAAATTAGAGATCTATTCAAAGAACCTGACATTATAGCAGAAGCCAAGTGCCGACGTTTGCGGTGGGCGGGGCACGTAATGAGAAGAAATAATAATACTATGATAAAACAAGTGTGGAAAGAAAACCCTGACGGTAGAAGGCCCCCTGGACGTCCTAAGAAAAGATGGAAGGATCAAGTGGTCATCGACATGAATAAATTAAGGGTCAATGAAGAAGATGCAGAGGATCGTGAGAAGTGGAGGCAAATTGTTGGTGAGGCCAAATACCACCTTGGGTATCAGTGCCCATGGGAGTAAGTAAGTAAGGTGATTTTATTTACTGCTACTTTTACTTTCAAAATAACCTTAATAACATGTTTTGAACCTGAGCAACTGCGCCGGCGCATGGTCCAAGAATTCGGATTGCGGAGGGCAAGGTCCAGGGTTATAATCCTCAACTAAACTAATGGTAGCTATTTCACTCGTTGAATCAAGTTCATGCACAGGGTTGTAGGCCCATGTAAACTGGGTGGTGAAGTAAAAAAAAAATGTGCCTAGCTGCCTATGATTTTCTATAAGTCATGTTACTTTCAATAGACAGTAGGATAATAATTGTTTATTTTTGCTTAAAGAAAAATGTTATTCAACTTAGTAAAAAGTACATTTCTAGAATTTTAATTGTTTGATAACAACAAAAATTAAGTTAATAACAATTTTTAATCATTGAATTTGTTTAACAAATGGTGAAATTTTATTTTGATTTTTAATTTCTCTTAAGGGTGAAACTTCTGAAAAATGTCATACTAGTTATTGTTTTGAAAATGACCAAACTAGTTTAGGTTAAAAATGATTTTATTTCAACAGGCATTAGGCCATATATATTTTTATACAACACCTTTGCCCTGCCCCGAGGACGCCATGCCAAAACCACCGCCTGATCATCGTCAGAACTTCATCTCCAAGGGACTGACAGTGGACAAACCACCCTCGGAGCTGTTCTATGATTTGGATAAACTTGTCAATGGCTAAAATAAAAGTGATGGCAAATGCCTGCCTTCAAATGATGTAAAAATTTTAATTTTCTGAAAAAATAAAAATAAAATAATTATCACAGTGTTGTTCTGTATTTAACATTGCTCTTATCATAATTAATCCAATATGGCTACCTCTGCATATTGTTAAAGTCAATATTTATTTTCGTAAACACCTTATTTATAATCTTAAAAGATTGGTGACGCCTCATTTAGATCAATTCTAAGTAAGTGATATGCATGCTTATAAAATGTTGAAACAATTTATAGTTGTTAAGGTCATCTAATACCATATTTCTTTTGTCGTTTTCATCTTTTTTAAAAGAACTTGATCACTCCAGATAAGCCAGACTCAATAATGAAGTGATTAATTGTACAGCCTTACATCCTTTCCCAATTTTTATTTCTGCCATATTGATGTAACCATTCTCCAATTCCCCTAACGAATGTGGAGTACACAGTTAAGACATTTGCTCATTAGCCAATTCAGTCATAACTTTCATACTGATGACTAGTAATTGAAATACAAAGCGTCAGTAGTTTTATATAATTTAAACATTGATTTGTATTTGTTTTTACCATCTGTTATAGTATTTATTAATATATGAAGAGTCCACAGGAAAGAGGATGAGTCATAATTCCATAACTTTTCAGCAGCATACTTTTTCTGTTTTATTTTGTTAGTTTTGTGGTTGCAGCTTTACTTGTTTTGGTAAATATAGTCCCAAGGTTTTGGTAAATATAGTAAGATTTAATAAACAAAACAAATATGTTTTTTTTTTAATTAATTTTAGTCACCTATTTACATAACACTAAAAAAAAAAAAAAAAAAACAAAAAACAAAAACACACAGGCAAAAAAGATAAGTCAGTGTGGTAAATTCTTAAAAATTGTCTTCCCTCTGGCCCACAAATCTGTTTTAAATGCATTAAATCCTTGTACTTAAGTTTCTGGTACTGGAATATGGTCTGTAAAAAAGAAAAATATTAGCTTATATTAAAGTCGATCTTTTAAAAATGTTAATGTTAATATTAATCATTATTGCTAGAATTCCAAGTAAGTTTCAAATGTATGACATTCCTACTTTTGTATTTCATTCGTCATTATTATGACAAAATGGTATGAAAAGAACCAAATATATTAAAATGTTCTTCACAAAATTTAAATTAACTTAATTTTATTGCAAAATTTTATTTAAGCCAATAGCTTACCTTCATGTTTTTGTGGTGGAAGAAAGAATGAACCACGCTCTTGGGTAAGAGATGCTTTACATAATGCCCTGAGTTGGTTGTTTGATACTAAAGGTGTACAAGGCCAATATCGATTAAAGTTTCCCCTATGCTCAACTATTTTAAAGCATTCATTCAAAAAACGTATCTCTCTTATAGGTCTTGCTAAAATTAGGCATGTCTTAGGGTAGAGCCAAGGCCCCCTAGATTTCCAGGCCGCGCTGCTCGTGTTGTGACGTCACAGCTTGAGGCGGATCGGAGCTCTCTATACCCGTACAACTTACATTGGACGCTCGCTCACACGCCTATAGTAATTAAAATTTAAGCAAAATTACCAGTGATAGCTTATAGGAAGTTTTAACAATTTTACTGTGAGCATGCTTGACGTAAATAAATGATAAATTAATATTGTATAAATATTTATTTGGGATAAAAACACAAGTTAAATGATTTACTTATGCTTTATAATGAAATATGTCTAGAAAACTTATGACTATTAACTGAAGTAAAATCAACTTACTGATTTAACTTATCAACCTTTCTTTTCTTACATTTACCTCTCTCTCTTTCCCGACAAGTTTCTCTTTTGATACCTTATTGCATCTTTATTAAATAGAATTACAAAAGATTGTTATATATTTTTTACATAAATTAAAGAACTAGTAGAGCAGTTTTGGCAAGAAAAAATGTAAGAATCGCTAAGATAATCTAACATTAAATTAAATGATGTAAGTAATCACAAGTTAGATCTCTACAAGGAAATAATCCCACAACATCTTTATTATGTGAAAGAAGTGAGGAGACCATAAATGCTTGAATGGTCGTCGCTAGACCTACAGATTCATTATTTACATTATGAGCAATTCCCTCCAACTTGCCCCCTTTATAACTCATTTCTGGTTTTACATAAATTTCTCCCATAAGTAAATTACATATATTTTCATTTTCTTTCAAACAAGATAACTTCTTTTTTAAATATCTCACATGAGTCAAATCTAAACCAGAGCTATCAGTGCTTAGGTTCGTGGTAAATGATTGTAAATAGCAAGAGGACGAGGCGTAGTAAAAATCTTAGCTTCCCTTATATGTTTGTATGCTGTAGGAAAACAAAAATATAGAGTGGCAAACCATACAAGGGAGGTTGTACAATAAGATACCTTATTTGAAATTGCTAATTTAAGTTGTTCTTTTAAAAAACGTAATGTTTTACTTATATTATTGTCTCCTCTTTCCTCAGACATGACATCCAATAGATTGCTTATACATTCTATTTTATTTTCTTGAGGTATTTCATTAATATCATTAGGCAAACTAACTATTATTTCTTTTAGTTTGGACCACTTCAATTTTTAAATTGTCTGAAAAAGTATGCAAATAAACATGGTCTTTTACCAAAGTATTATTTTTAACTATACAAAAAGATATTGATATTTAAGAAAATAATATCTACAGGGTAAGTATTGTCTTTCAGAGAAACTAAGAATAAAACCAGTTGGTTGTTATTATGTTTTGAATACTCATTTGTCGAGTCTAAATTACATCCCTTCTTATAATTATTCACTAAGCTACTGAAGGAATCAATTGTGTCTAGTCGTTATTTTTCTTCAGTTAGGATTTATTTCGCTTTTCCGCTTCAATCCTCCTTTCCTCTGGGTCCATCCTCTTGGGAGGAATATCTTTGATAATATAGTGGAAGATTTTCAAAAATTGTGGGGACTGCATCATCTCTGAGTTTTAACCTATCCCGTTTTAAAGTCAAAATAATTGCATCAAGACGACTTATAGAATCTTCCCTAATGACGAATCTTTCATAGAAGTGTTTTATTCATACACGGAAGTTGTCAGATATCTCATAGTCATCTCTGTGGATGACTCTAATCCAGGTCTGAGCTGTCCTGTGATCTTTCGGGAAGGAAAAAACATCAATTAAAGGCTTAACATAATTACTGTTACATTCTGGAATACAACGTTTACCTTGGCATAATAATAACAGGTTCCAAATATCACCACATCATAAATATAAATCAGTCAACAAACAACGTAAAAGGTGAGCGACACTGTGTTTGTGGTGGCTGGTGTTGTCCGCCGTCCGCCCCATGCAGTGACGTCGAGCCGTGAGTGGTGGGGGAGCAGCGCGGCCTGGGAATCTAGTGTGGCCTTGGTAGAGCTCATTAAAAAACTAGTCCATTGACGAATAAGGATTAGGTCAACTTGTACCACTTCTAAGCAATATTTAGGAATACACACATAGATAATACTAAACAACCTCAAACACTGGCCACAACACAAGGAGAAGTCAGCTGATGGAACGAAACCTGCAGCGCTACCAAGTTTAAAATGACTCTCATCCTTATTGCAGTGTACTGCGTTTCTAAAATGTGCTCTAATTCGAATACCCTCATCCTTTTTGCCTGGTAAACAACATATGCCACTTCTCTTTTACAAAAGACACTCTCCTGTACAATTCTAAATAATTGAAAAAAAGTTGCTCTTATCCTTTTTCCCATGGACTCTTCTTATTTATAATGGGAACTTTTTTAAAGACTAGACAGGCAGAGTTTAAATAATTTAACAATGCAAGCATGAATGCAAGTATGTATGACTCCAAATCGAATAGGGTAAAAAATATAAAGTATATTGAACAACTATTTTTAAAGTTTTCCAGCTGAAAACATATCTAGGCTAAATTGACATAACTAAGAAGATAAGAAAAGGGAAATTTAAACTACAAAATATTATTTTATTTGTTGTTTCTTTTGAACAAATATTTATTGAAAACAAATAATTTTCTGCATTTATTACAAGTATCTGAGAGCAAATTTACGTCTTTTATGCCCAGTTTACACATTTAACTAAGATAAAATTAATATAAATATGTAAAGATAATGTAAAATAATAAACATAGTTTAATGAGAACAACGTAAACAATTAACTAAACACTAAACAATTTATACTTAAAGGAATATATATATATAAAATATAAATTCAACAACATTGAGACGCAAGTTTGCTCTCAGAGAGAGAACTGACCTATAAATAATCTACCATAGCATGAGAGGGTGAACATGTAGCAAAAAATGGTTTTGATTTAACTGTGGCTCATAATTCTACAATCGGAATATAATAATTTAATTGTCAAACAATGTTACAGTAAAATAGTGTACAAGAATCAAGTGATTAAAAATCAAATGAATTTCTTACAGCCAAGCAACTCATCCTCGCTCACTTAATTCACTCTCACAATCTCGTTCATTCAGCCCATTCACTCACATATATTATTAAAAATCTCATAGATACAGTAAAGCTTTCTTTATATATAATTTGCAATTTTATAACATTTTAAAAATAATGAATTATTTTGAAAAACATGGTGACTAACTAACTAGGGGTAGACATTGACACATGCACGGCAAAGAGAGAACTGTCACAGTTTGTGCTTTACCACACTCAGCACTTCACTTCTCACACTCTAAAATAGATTTACAATATATCTTTAAAAATAATCGCAAACATTTGCTAGTGTTATAAAACTTAATAGAAAAAGCATTTATTATAAAATAAAAACTCCGTTATCGATTTATAATTTTAGCTCTTGCGATTGAGATAATTTCCTGACAAAGGCGATGATGACATTGTTCTCGCTCGTAACTCCAATGTACATTTACAAGCGCAAAGTTCAGTCCTCAGTGTGCACGACGCATTGAAGCAGCAAACACGAACCCTAAAAGCACCTACGTTGGCCCACGATCTCGACACCGGCAGTGGCTTCTGCTTGACTTGGGAAATGGCAGTGTCTGAAAAAAGGTATACAGGAAGTGATGTCAAAAGATCTAAGTATTCCATGTTTATTATAGTAACTATAGCTGCTTTAAAAGTAAATTAAATATTGAATTAGCTTAGACCTACGATGGAAATAATATGCTATGCTATATCTATGCTTCATGACCACACTGATTTGATGGAGAATCTTTGAATAAGAGTTCCAGAATATACTTTTCACTCTAGAGCACCTTCCAGGGCACTTTGGAGTATGTGGTCCAGTGGTCAGACATATTAGCAGTGCAAACAGGCTTCACAGCCTAGATTTTTTTTATAAAGATTATTACAAGTTTCTAAGAACTCTGAAACAGCATTTGATCCTTGACTGTGTGATTAAAATTACACTAAGCTAGTTTAGCCTCACTTTCTTATTTTTGTAAGTTTAGGGACGCTTGAGAGTTCAACAGGTCAGTGTCATTCACGGTACCTAGAAATGAAGATGTTAGGTATCATACTCATCTCCCATGACGTCACATGTGCTACATAGAAAAAAAAAAAAAAAAAAAAAACACAAAAATACTGCTCTAATACCTGTAGTTTCAATTCCTGCTTGTAACTGGTAAATAACTTGCTTACTATTCAGCTAAATACTTCTATGTAATTGCTAGATTTAGTTACCAGTATTTAATTGAATAAACAAATCAGCTGATTTTGCCCATCTGACGTCACAGTCTACTTCGCAGCCTCGTTGTGATACCTACCGTCCTTTATAGTTACCGTGAGTGTCATTTGCCAAAGGTAATGTTGGTGTGGTGAAAGGGTGAGCGAGAGCCCCTTTTAAAAAAGAAATCTTGTTAATTTTATTAAACCCCGATCTGAAAGTCATAAGTTAAAAACTATCAGAAGTGATTTGTTATTTCAATTTGAACACTCTTTCGATGTGAATATATGTATCTTTTTATGTTATTTTATTATATTACTAAAACCATAGAAAGTAATCCGATTTTTATATCATCAACCATATTTGATTATAGATATGACTTTATCTAAGTTTAGTAAACATCATCTAATGATAGTAATAGATATTTAACAATTCTTCAAGGCAACTGTTTCAGTAGGCTAATGTTCTCCTGGGTTTGGTATTATTTATAAATTAATAATAAACAAGTTCAGTGGCCCCTCTTCAGCCCTCACCCATGTCTAGCTATCACTGGCCGGGGGTCCAGATTAATTGTTTATGGTGTAATACAGCTGTATTTAATTAACAATAAATAACTAAATATTTATACTGAAAAAGTATAATATACTTGCTACCTTATGCTTCAACGCTCTTTTTCTTTTCCTTCTTTTTCTTGAGGAATGATGGGGTTCTTAATCCCTTCTTCTTCTTCTTGTCCTTTTTGGGTGAATCTTCTGTAGAAATATCTTTTGTTGGAGAGCCCTGAAAAGAAAATTAATTTAATTACTTTTAAGTTTAAAAATTTACAACTGTTAATTTAACAAGTTTTTAGCGAATTCATATTTCATTTGAATCTGGCAATAACCTTACATATACCAGATGACATTATGTTTCAGCTGTTTTGTTGTGATGCTTTTTTTTTTCCCTCACACTGATTAGCTTGTGAGGACAGGTGTTTAGTAAGCGACATTGATTCTTTTTGTGACATAAACTAGCCTGTCTAAATATGGTAAAAACTAGTTCAAGTATATAAAAACATATTAAGGATTGCTTTATTTAAAAACCAAAGGACTATTTTATAGCACATTTTATGAGCTTTCAGAATATATCATTACAATTATGTAATACTAAAAATGGTGCTACAATTTGTGTTTGATTGATAAAAGACGCGAGGGTCACCGGTGGCTCACATGGTGCACAACGACACGTATGACGAGAGCTACTGGTGGCCCTCAAGGCGTCAGGCGGACATGCAGTTTTACTACGGCAGCGTCAGAATGACACAAAAAATTATCTACACTACAACGAGTTAAGTAGTTCTTCGGCTAAAAACCTCTAAACACCAAACATTTTTCAGGATATGAAGCTTTTCATAAACCATTTATTATGAATATCTAAAACATGAAACCTACATATAACGTAAAAACCTCTATATTATGAATACCTAAAGCAAAAATCCTCTATATAATGAATACAAATTTACTTTCCCAACCACCCGCTGCCACTAAGCTTTGTGTCACGACATAAAATATGACTTGTAAGTTCCCCTCCTTACTCTCCCCGTTAGATAAAACATATCAGCAGTGAAGTGCGTTGCATAAAGTGCTAAGTCCTTAGTTTTGCAAAACCTGGCAACTGTACTTTTTAGTAACTGGAAACATTCGTAAAATTAAAAGTTGAATTGTGATTTGTACTTTATGTAGAGGTTCTAGTACACCTCTTCTTAATGTATATCGGTGGGGAATTTATCGTCACCATAACAAACCTCGATTTATACTTAATCCGATACAAAAAAATTTGTCTTTGAACCCTTGAAATTCTTTATATAGATATCGAGGTTATACTATACTATTAATTTCTTCCCAGTCACTATGATATCTCTAAGGAGATATATCTTCTGTTAGCTGATTTATGTGGGGTTTTTTTTTTTTCTTGTTCATGCGGTCAATTGAGGAATGTATTCAACTAACATCACTTCCCATATTAGTAACCAGTCATAATTTATTTGTAACTTAGAGACAGATAAGACAGTTTTAGTTGTATACATGTCTTTTTCTTAGTTAAGCTTTATTTCACATTTATATTAATTATTGATTAATATAAATGTGATATTAATTATATTAATTAATATCACATTTATGTATTATGTATTAATACATTTATGTATTAATATTATAATTAATATTAATTAATTAATAATTAATTAATATTAATTATATTAATTAATATAATTAATATTAATATAATTAATAATTATATTAATTAGTTAAGTTGATATATATTAATTATTGATGTGCATTATTTTGCACATGATATAAAGTCTTAAAAGTTGATTTCTTCGCAGTAAAATTTTATATCTTGACTGTGAAAAAGCCTTTCCAAATCAACAATTGTTTTTTGCAAAGTTATTTATCAAATATGATAAAATAATGTAATGTTTTAAAACTTAGTCATACAATATTCAAGAAAGCAAAAATAGTTAATGGTAAATTGAAAAATATGGTAGTATTATTTTTGTGGTGATAGTTCTTGTTATATAGCTCGATACAAAAATGTACAAATGCTGAAAATGTTGTTGAACGTTTTATGTATAGAAAAGAAATAGTTCTTCCAAATGCACATTGAAAAAGCATAATTATTGTTACTGAATTGTTTGCTTAATAAAGATGCTTATAACCAGATAAGAGTATATAATGTTCGATTTGTAAAATTAAAACGATAGAAAGAACTAGAATATATGTTAAATTCAGTAGTTTGTCCCTAATGTTTACTTATATTATGATCAAAATTCAGCCCTGCTTACAAACCAACAAGATATCCAAAGTTCATGTTTCCAAGCATAAAACAATAATAAATATGCATTTTCTGTAGTATAAGAGGTTTTCAATTTACTTTTTCTTAAGATGTTAATTGTCTAGATATGGGCGAATATAAATTTCGAATTAGTGGATGAATGTGTGTGGTCTTTGTTACACTCCGAATAATCCTTAGAACGTTTCATTAATTAACAGCTCAATGACAAATGAACAGACAGTGATTATCATTTGCTATCTTTCAAAATTAAGCTTAAGCAGCCAGTGTCATAGCTAGAATCTATATTTTCTGGTGACCAATGAAACGTCTGGTTAGTTATTTTGTAAATAGTGTAGATCGCACCTTGAAGCGGTTGTCACTGGAAAATATAAATTCTTTCAACATTTGTTTGACTCTGATTGGGATGATATATATATTAATACATTCACATATTATCATATAAATGCAAAAATATAATATATTTTACTATATATATATATATATATATATATATATATATATATATATATATATATATGTATATATTATGTAAAAACTAAATAATTTCCAGACATGACTTAATGTGAGGTTGAGAATGTCAAGTTTTTCTGCTCATGTTAAGTTTAAATCAATATATTCCTTCCGATCTTTATTATAACAAAACACAATGTCAGTTGTCATTTCATTAAAATTTGTAGCTTTCACAATAATGTAAGTACAAATTTGCATTTTCAAAAATTTTCTGTGTTTACTAGTCTTATATTCATAAATATTATTAAAAGTGGAAAACAAAACCGAATATTTCAAATTTCTTGAAGCCAATTATTTACAGTTTATTATTTTCAAGAGCTTAAAAAAATACACTTTCTTAAATAAGATAATTGGTTTAATTTAATTTCTAAATACAATTTTGAACTTATACGTTGCTTGACAAAATGAATACTGAAGGAACAATTTTGAAACTTATTGACTATTTATTTAGTGCTTTAACTTATTTGCACCCCTTAAATATACAAAATAATAAATATACTTCTTTAATAAAACATTATTAAAACTTCTAACTTATGTTAAACTAAAGTTTCAAACGTTCATAAATTCACACAATCATGCTTTTTTGTAATTTAAAGTGATCATGATATAATTAGTTTAGATAAAATTAGATGATTGTTTACAAATCATTTTTAGAGAGACAAGATGATTAACAAAATTGAGAGTACATTCCCTAAATCTTTTATGAGATATTAGCTTGAAAAATTAGGCGTTATTATTGTCACACGATCAACGTCACGCAACATCTTACTTACGGAGGGTTTAAGAAAAGGTAACTGAAATGGAAGAAGGGCGAGCCAGGGTAATGTCACAGTCGAAAACTGAAATCGGACAGGCACAAATATGAATTCATTTTTTTAAAGTAGGCTAGTGTTACATTTTTTGATAAAAAAGTGAACAACTAAAAATCTTACCTATTTAATCATGAACCGATTTCTCCTACTGAATGAACCGTGGCAAAGTTATCAAAACTAACAAATTATTTTGTACACCAAAAGTATTCAATTATTTAACTTATATATTGCTGGAAATGTATTTCTAACTTAAGTTTTTAAAATTAATATGTGAAAAAGTTATATTTATATTTTTTTAAATAGGACATAAAACTTAAACTATTTAGACAACATAGTTTGTAAATTATTATGTTCTTAGTATAATGATAAAAAAAGGCCCCACAAGAACCATTCAGCTTGACAAAGTTTTTGATCGCGGATGTGTAATATTTTACTAGGTCCCGATGCCATTTATTCCAACATCAATTACAATGATTCACTACTAAAATTGTAGCTTCCCAATTTATTTACTGTGCTGAATCAACACCGCGGAACTTGTACCCATGATCTTAAATTTTTAAAATAAAAACAAAAACTTTTTAGCGCCTTCATATTCACACTATCAACTTCTACTACAAAACAGCTGTGTATATTGCATCGTTGATTATCAACTCTATGTATCGATACAAACTTACAATAATTATGTCATCAATTTTTATCGTTTGTGTCATTCCGATTTTTTTTCTCATATTGAAGAGAAATGAGTGATAATTTGAAGGTTTTTATTGAATAAAATACAAATTAAAATTCTATTTTTTAACTTGTTTAAAATAAAATTCCCAAATTGTGATGTTGCATTCTGAATTCTAAATTTGAGGGTTTATTAAACCCTCAAATTTAGTCATGAAGTACTATCTTATGTCAAACTTTTTGTCACGCAAATCACTAGACCGGTGAATATATGGGGAGAGTGGGGGAATCAAGAAAGGTCACTCTCTTCTTTTTGTCTTTGAAATGAGTGCCATGATAGGGTGCGGCTATTTCCCTTCCTTCCATCTCGCCTTCGCCAACTACCATTTCAGCTGAGTCAACGGTTACACAAATTGGAATGTACTGCAATACGTAAAACAGAGTACAGTGGTTAGCCCTTCTGCTTCAGATGCAGAGTGTTACAGGTTCAAATCCCGAGAGATCCACTAAATTGCTTAAGGGGTTTGAACCACTGTCCTTCAACACTTCTAGATTAAGTAAAAACTGCCTCTAGCGTAAATAAAACCTTCTAAAATTAAGATAGAATAAGTAAAACAACTAACCCAAAATATTTTGTACATATAATAGGAAACATGGTAATAACACTATCTTATGCTCGGCCTTGGTAATGCCGGTTGATTGTAATCCTAACTCACTAAACCCGTGACACCTTGGCCTTCAGCTTGTGATTATGTTAATATTAGTAGACCAGTCACACTTTAGGACTACTGAAATAAAGAAAACAAACACAGGGTATTGTTTTATTTATTACATTTAGTGATGACCTTCTGTTAATGTTGTTCTTATTAGATGATATACTCTCTTCTATACCCCAGATAGCCAGATAGTAAATGTTATTAAAAGCGTTGAAAGCGCAATAAAGTAACGAATAACAGTATTGAGAAAAACTTATATTTACTTAAGAAATAAAAAATTCCTTTATCATTTTATACTTTTAATTTTCTTCATGTTGGAAGCTTACACAGTTAAAAATTAATCTCTTATGTCAAGTTGCACCGTTTGTAAGATGGACAGTAACAAAGGCTCTGACTGGATGTTTATCAAGATATTTATTATCTACCTTATTTTAACACTTTAAGAGAAAATATAATTAAATTCTTTCTTAGTAAGCATATAAAGCAAATAAAGAATATTTGTCTCAAGTTTCATAATCTTATTGTTTTTTAGAAACAATGATCAGTCAGTAAATGGTATTTGGTCCTTATATTTATAGATAAAAACATATTTTTTATAGTTACCACAGACTGCGTTATTTAACCCTTTGAGTGCCGACTATCTTGATCGAGATGAATTTAATGGTATTTCCAGTGCCAGCACCTCGAGATGAAAAAAAAATTACGTCATTATTTAGCTTATAATTTCGCTGATTGTGGTTGTATCACGATGTATTTTATATAGTATTACTCTCAATAAATCGAAGCATCAAATGAACATAGTTTCGATATACCGAATGATCGAATACTAACAGTATTGAAGCAAATACAACAGGCGGTTTGTTGTCTGTAATATGATTCGTTCGTGCCATCTTGCATTGTGTCATAGTTACAAACTTCTTGTAATTTTTACATTTTGAAACAAACTAACAGTGTTTGGTATCATTGGAATAATTATATTGAGAACATTTTGGCTATCTCCAAATTTGCATTCTCATGTATAGAAAGTACTCTGCCGGATACCTGCAAATTCGAATATTGAAAAACCAAAAAAATTACTCTTCATAAATTAATTGTGTACAAGAAAATTTCTCTGAATGAAGGTAAGTAGATAAAAGGTGTTCTATTTTATTATATGTGTTTTTCTGAATAAAATTATGTATAATAAGGCTTGGTATGTATGATACCATCACAGAAAAATATAAATAATTAATCACAGAGCGCTAAGCAAAAACAGCCTGGCTCTAGTAAATTTTATGCTGGCACTCGGAGGGTTAATAATCATCTCACAATTTATAGTTATGATTAAAACAAATACAGTAATACATACTTTTTATGTATAAACAATAGTAAATGGTATAATGGACAATGCATACTTACATAGCTGACCTCTTTACTGCTATGGGAGAATGTGCTCTGGTGGGCGTCTGAGTGGTCCCCGTTGTATGTGTTCTCTCCTGCAATAAAAACAACAGTAAAATAAATTACAAACAATTCAGAAAACATTTAAATTGAAACTAAGAAGGTAAAAATTAAAACCAATAATTGTTAAAAATTTTAAAAAGTTATTTAGTTTAGCCTGAAAATGGAAAAAGCTTATTATTTTATGTTAACATTGATTTGTGATTCACAACATATGCTTGATTTTTAAGTTAAACATGAATTGTATTTAAATTTACATTAAATTCATGTTCACCAAGTATTTGTTTTAATGCGTATATTTAATGTTTCTTAAAATGCTTGAGGTAGACAAATCAATCAACATAAGAGTGGATTAGATACATATAATTACAAACTGATAAAAAAAAGCCTCCTGGTTTTTAAACTTTAATTACTGCAATAAAGATTTAATAGTTTTAAAACTACACAGCTTTTGAGAATATAAATTTAGGAAATGAATGTAAAAATTAATTTGCTAAAAGTTTGTCTACCTTAAAACACAATGCAATAAAAAAGCATGACCATACATCTAAGCATTAGCAGTGAAAGCAAGCAAGATAGAATATGTGAAGAAGCTACCGTTTACCTTAAGTAGATTATACATGTTTCTTCTTTGTAGAGTAAAACAACCCAGAAAGCAATCAAGTTAGTGCTCTGCCACATTTCCTCAGTGCTCTCTCAGATTTTCTTTGTTCTTCAATTATTTAAACTTAACTTACTATTTATGTAACTTTGTGATTGCCAAATTATTTGCAATAAGCTACAAATCATTTACAGTAGTTAAATAATTATTTACAATCTTTCATAAATTAATAAAAATAATCAAAGTTGTTTTAAATGTTATTTTGTTTTCCTGTTCGTTTACTGGGTTTTATTTGTTGAATCCTTAATTAACGACAATGGTTAGGTCTAATAAAAGGGTGGTACATAAAGAAAACATTTAAGAGACATAAAGTAAAATGAAAACCTCTAATCCCAATTTGGTTAAGAAATTTTACAGGATTTTTTGAATTCATCTTATTTAAATCCAAGCAAATTATAAAAATTGCTGTGAAAAATGAAAACGAGAAACATTCAAAATCAACATTAAATAAATGTTATTAGTAGTTATATAACACTGGCCTTGTCTTTTTTTGACTGAACATTTTTTATAGTATAAAATAACCAAAAACTGAAAAATACATTTTTGAAAATATTGCACTGTGATTACACAAACTGTAGAATTTTGTTGGAAATGTGCCCCTTAAAGTAAGGTTATGTTTTTTAAGTTTTATGAGGTTAGGCTAGTTTTAATAGATTAGTTTTTGTTAATCTAGGCTAATAAAACATAAGCTCAAGAACATCTGTCTGCCATCCCGGTTCTTGAATGTGCGTGTCCGGTAGGCCTACCAATAATCGTTTTCGTTTTTGTTTAATTTATTCTTTATGTTATGTGTTATATGTATGTGGCTCGAAAATCCAAGTGGAACTAAAACCACTTTTTACTGACCTGAAGATGGAATTCTTATTCCGAAACGAGTCAGAATGTCAACTCTTTGTCAACTGATAAACAGGTATTGTACCAATTTAGTCATATACTCAGTTCCCTGGCTAAAACCATGAATTTTATTGACCTCAACAAACCTAACAATACCCACCCAACCTAAGATTATCCTTAAAGAACATAATACTACTGGCACACTTCCAGTGTTAATATGGTTAATAATTGCAAAACTCTTCCATATTCGTGACCAGGACAAAATTGAGCATAGTTTGAGTACCCAATTTGCTATATTTGTATTTATTCTCGGTTTTTCCTCATTCTGGCTTTCCCCTAAAAAACACATATTCTTATTTCTTAGTTATTTATCTACTATGAAAAAAATGTTCGGGCAAAAAACAACAAAGCCCTGCCCTGTACAGATACCATGTTATGATTAACCTTATGTATGCAATTCCAGGTGACATCCTGGATGAGTACTTAACTTGTATGTGTGAATATGAATGCATTGTAAATTTAAATTAAATTTATATTTTAAAATGGAAATCAGCCTCATTCTAGAGTTTGAAAATCTAGGGTTCTCTATTTGAAAAATTGTTTTAAATTACTGCAGAGCGAAATATGTAAGATTTGTAATATTTGAATTTACTTGTCTAAAGTGTCATTATCTGATGAATAAATAGTAGAGAGGACCAGCTAATCCCTTTCAAAATTGTTTTAATGTGATTGGGATCAAACTGAGGACAATAAGTTGGCCTTCGACCAAGCAAACCACTGGGAAATAAATAGTAATTAGTGGAGTTGAGACAAGTTAATTGTTAAGAAATCCAAAATACCCATGGATTAATTTATAAAATAAATAAGACATTCTTTGTCAAGGTCAAATCTGTATTATGATCGTAATAAGATAATATTAAGATCGTAATCTTTGATACATTATTCAGATAAACAATCTTGGTTTAAACTGTCCATATTTTTGTATAATGGAACAAATTCTCTTTACACTGCTATGAAACTGCTTTTGAGATAAAGATCAAGTTTTAAGCAGCAGATTTGACAACACAGCATATTATTTTACAGTTAGTGTAAGTTTCAATATTCCTTCCAGTGGAAGCAAATATACACAGAATTATGGTTTATTTGTGTTAAATATGATATATGTCTTTCAAATTCCATTTATTGTTAGGTTTTTAACAAAAAAAAAAAAAAAAGTGAGATTAATTTATGAACTGTAATTATCAACTACAGTAGAGCATCAATAATTCAGACATAACAAATCTTGGACTTTCAATTCTGGATTTTATTCTGGTGAAAATATCATATTAATTTAATACAGTATAGTATTAGTTTAAATTGACTGTTGTACGTACCAAAACGTCTAGGTCACACAGTGACAAGTATACTTTCGGCTCTGCCGTCTGCTACTGTAATGTGCATCTGCCATTGACCTCAACATTTGTTTAATGTGAGTGTAGTTAATTTAGTTACAGAATCAATCAATAGTTTTTGAATAGTTGAGTGCCTATATGTATTAGATGTTTGTGTGTACAGTTCTAATATAGTTCTTGTAACAGATTATTTTGTTGTAGTATTAGATTAATTGTTCATAAATTAAATATAATCATTAACACTGTACATGTACAGTACTGTATTGTGGTGAGGAATATTATGTGTCTGTAAATAAAACACGATAAATACAAACTACCTCCTGTACAGTATTGTATATTAACGTTTTTAATCCCATCTCCTCTTCTTTTTTAAAGTGAAGTATAACCAGTTTTAATGTGTTTTTATTCTTGGAAGCCATCTTTTAAGGGTTTATTTTGAAAATACCGATATAATTCGGCCCCAATTATTGATGCTCTACAGTATAAAAAACTTCAATTTAACATTTATACATTTTTGTTGTATTAGTAGGAAAGTTCTGCTATCGTGAAGAATTACTAAAGATGTTTAGATCTTCCAATAAATATACATACACTTGTGAATCTCAATTCCGAATATGCTTCTTGAAGGATTAAAAATCAACGATACGATGCAAGTCTACTTAGACTGCTTTGACATTTTACTTAACCCATCTCACTCTCTCGCTGAGTAGTAAAACTAATCAACAAATGTAAATTATACATTTAATTATATAAAATAGGTTGGATTCAAAAATCCAAAAGCTGTAATGTTCAGTATGATTTCAAGCACTAATAATCCTTATTTAACAACTGATGTAAACAATCTTTATGGAATGTAAAATCTGACAGAGCATTATTGTGACCGTCCTTTTTACTTTCTTCCATATGCGTTAGCTCCCATATGTGATCGTCAAAACACTTTTTTACAAGTTTGTCTAAAAATCTATTTTAGGCTCCCTGAATAAAAAAAATAGTTTTTTGAAAAAAAATGTTGGTGTCTGCCCGTATGTGTCTGTGCACTTCACTGGAGACCAGATGGATGGATACAGTTTTACGAAATTTTGTATGTGTGTGGATTGGCCAATATCTCCAGACCATTTTTCCAACTTTTTTGAAATTTAAGTTTTTTTATTTTTTATTTTTATAGGGAAAAATCATAGAAAAATGGAATTTTCTGAAAACGGCTCACGAATTTGATTAAATTTTTAGGAAATATGAGAATTACAATTTAAAATATTTTAGTATACTGCATGTCTAACTTTAATAGTTTTTGAGTTATAACATTTTCTTTACAGGAAAAAAAATTTTTAAATGCAATTTTTCAAGCTTTCTTCAAACGATTTAAATTAAATATTCAGTAAAGATGCAAATTACAATAAAAAATATTTTAGTTACAGCCCCACCAAGTTAGGGTTGGAGGCCGAAGACCGGAAGTTGTTGAAAGCTGTTTACATAAAATCTGGCCATGTGATCAATTGAAAATCTGTTTTTATTGTACGTTGTTTCATCAATCTGACACTACAAAACGAAAGGGAGAAAGTTTGTGCCAATTACCTGGTACCATTTATTAACTCTAAATCCCCACTGCAATATTTCATTGGACAATCATTCTTTGATAGGTATTACAAACTTGTAAAAAAAGAAATGTACGCCAGTGAAGGAAATTTTAAGAATACAATTTTGACTTTTTGTTGTAATAAAGCCAATGGGCGTATAAAAGTAGGCCTACTATCGATGTCAGGTGATCATGTTGAGCTACTTAAGATGATCATGGTACAAATGTTGTTATATACAACCACATTTTATTAGTATTATTTTTAATTTAGCAAATAATTGTTACCGTTGTTATTTGTTCCACCATTGTTATTTTTGTTATTGGTTTTGTTAATTGTGGTTAGTTTATACTGAAAAATATTGCTATAACTAATACTAAACCCAAATGACAGAGATTTTGACTCAATCATTTAGAAGATAATGCATGCGTTATTTTAAAATGCAGACAATGAGGAGGAGTTGGCTGAAGACATTATTTTGCATAATGATGTGAGTGAATAGTTTTCTAGAAATAATTGCAGTACAGCCTTGCGTATAATTGAACAGCCCCAGACCATCAGCTGATTCACTGCTGGCAGTGAGATACAATGTAAGTGCAAAAAGCAGTGAGGTGAGAAATTATTTTTGTTAAGTATGTGATGTGATCAAAGCGATCTTCTTCTAAATGAATTTTAAATGAAAAAAAGAAACAAAGTAAATAAGATCATCATTTATTTATAAAATATTTTACTTTATAATTTGTTATTAAAAGAAATGCAGCTCATTGTAATCTCTAGAAATGTTACAAGTTAACATTCTTTTAAAATGTTAAAATATGTTCTTAGAAATATTGCAACAAAATCGTATTATTACTATTTATTGTAACACAAAATTCTATAGTGAAATAAAAATTATAGTGTAATGTGACTACATGTAATGGTTTTTGGTAAAAAATATTCTGTTTTAAATGATTTTACTTAAATTACAGTAGATGCAAGTTCATTAAACGAATTTCTCATTGGATGTCTTCAAACGAAATGGAGAAGAAATAAATTACAAACAGTACATTTGTATAATATATTAATAAAAACCATTAACTTTATAAAAATACAAATGGCAAGTTCAAAATATTTTCATCTGCATTAATATAGTAAGTTTACTAACTATCATAGTAAAAATAACCACAAATTTTTTTTCCTTCACTTGTTAGTATTAGCTAGATGCCATTTACATCAACTATACATTAGTATTTTAAGAGATCTTGATTTAAATTTTATTTGAAATATAAAACTACAGTTAAATTTCACAAATATATAAAAATATGTAAAAATGACCGTCAAATGAGTAAATATATTTAATTTCCTAATAACTACTTTAAAACATAGATAAATTCAACATTTATTACATGAAATTACATAGAGAATTATTTATTAATATTTCACACATACGTACAATCAAAACAAATTATATAGACGTACTGAATATACATGTTAAAAAACAATTATACTGAAGAGAATATTTATGTTGAATCTTCATCTTCAATAATAGGTGGCAGTAGTGATGGATTTTTGGTAGCTAAAGGGGAGTATTGACAACAACGTGTTTTGAAATGAATATTGGCTTGAATATCACGGTGGTTGGTATCACTTGCTTCTTCTCCACCAGAAAGCAAGGAGTCAGTGTAAGAAACGTCGGTTATTTCATCATCCACAGATGTTGCAGATATATATGATAGTTCACCCAAAGGATCATAGTCGTTACTTAGATTTTTACTTTTATTGTCCTGTTCAACATGTAAATCGTTTGAACAAATTTTACACGCACTGTTTTCTCCTTTATACTCTTCCACAATTATAACTTGCTCTTCTAAATCAATTATACCTTCAATTTCATTAGTATTAACAGTTAAACAGCAATCATCTGATGTCACATCAATTTGAGAGGGAAACGAGACAGCTTGTTTAGAGCCAACAAATGTAGACGATTGATCAATTTCAACATCTGCCTCGTATCCTGAAAGTGAGCTATTTTGACACTTGGGGCTCTTTTTGAATTCACTACTATTTGATTGTAAGATATCTTCTAGGCTAACGAATGATTTACATTCTGAATAAGCTGTATCAGTAAAAAAGGATGGCTTTATATTACAGGAGGCACGATTATCAACTTCTGAACCACTGGTAGTTTTTTCTGTTTCTGATATACCAATGTCCATAGAATTTGAGTTACTTTCACAGAATGAAAGGTCGTCCACTTCTTTATCAAGTGGTGAGGAATGAGGAGCTGAATCAAACATGTGTACTTGATAAGGAGAATTTAAAGATAATTTTGGACTAGAAACGTAATTTAACTCATTAAATAGTGTTTTATTAACAGATAGTGAATTCATTCTTTCCGGAGTGGAACAATTATTGTCACTGTTCCTGAATGTTTTCATGTGTAAGAAAGATTTATTTTTTGATTCACTGGCCTCTGAAAGTCTTGTATCAACACTTCGAGAATTAGAAACATCCTGTTTCGAATGATATTCTACATTTCTATTTTGCTGTAATTTTGAAGGAGTTTTACGGTTACCAAAATCAACTACTAAAAAAGTTGGCATTTTTTGTTCAATGTCAAACCTTAAAGGTGTTTTTGGTTTTGATTCGGATTTTCCATCAAGACAAAGAGCGGACACTTCTATACTATCACATGTAATATCACCAATGCTTTCTTCAGATGTACCAGAATATTCGTAGGTAGGCTTATTAATAGGAAAAATAACTTGATAATTTAATGAATCTGATTCTGATTTTGGTGAAGGTGTCAACATTCTCTCTGCTATATCATAATATGGGTCTCTGTCGTTTCCTACAATAGACGTTGCAGAAGTATCAAACCCAAGCTGATATTCATCACCTACATAGTTATTTATTGTACACCCACCACCTGATTCGTAGTTTGGAACATTATCTGCTAAATTAGAGAGTGATAAATCACAATCTCTAACAACATTGGAATTTATTTCATCGAAAATTTTCAAATTATCATTTTCATCTGAGCTAAAGCTATTGGAGGGCGAAGGACTTACTTGTCTACTACAACTCGGTATTGACTCCACACTGACTGTATGAAAACTCAGTGATGAACCTACGCGAGACAATGGTTTGTTACTAAATGTAGGATATATACTATCGTTATTGGTGCATGCTTCTTCAGACCTATATTCATAGTCTAATTCATTTATATTTTCAGTAAAATTATCAAAATGATGAACTAACTTGTTTTTATGAACAATATTTTTATCAATTTTTAAAGAACTTGTGTCAACTCGAAGTTCTTCTCGTTCACTTAAAGAGTTATCATGGGAAAACTTTGGGGAGTCATCAAGACTGTAATATGTAGGTGATTCAACAACGTCCTCATTGATTATATCTTCAGATTGCATATCTTGAGCAAGCATATCTTCAAATTGGTTCAATATATCTAAATATTTTTCTTTCTCAGGACTAATTTTCTGTATTTCTATCTGTTTATTGGTAAAAGGAATTGATTCATAAACCATTTTTTTCAAACAGTTATCTTCATCATTTAAGTTTATTGGCTGGTCCTCTCTGATAGATAAACATTTTGCTGTTTTCACACTGAATACAATATTGCTACCTTCTACATTCTCAAAAGCCTTGTTATCATCATTGAGTAAATCAGTTTTAGATAAAGCTAAATCGAGTACAGAATTTGTGGTGTTTGGCTCACTGTTTTGATTTCTTGTAGTTTTATTGTCATCACAAAATAATGGACCGAACGAATATGGGTATTTCTCTTCAGCTAGTCTAATCATTTTTTCAAAGATCAATTCCATAATTAAATTGCCAACAATTTCACTGTCATTACAATTTGGTTCATTAACTTTAAAAAGACGATTTGTTGGTGAAGTTTTACAGTCTTCAATAACCTGTTGTTCATAATTATTTATCATTGTTGTGGAATTGTTCATTTCAAATTCTGTACAGTCATTACATTGTTCATCTTGTTCTTTGGAACCTACTTGCTTGTAAAAAATATTATCAGTTGTGTTTTGAGCTACCCCACAAAATGTTTCAAAATTATTTATTTCTGAGCAATTTTCATAGTTTGACAATGATTCATTGCTTGGACAAGTATCAAAATTGACATTATCACTAGAAAGTAAACAGCTCTCATACAGAGAACTACTTGGGATAGAATCTAAATCCTCGACTATTTCAAACTCTCCACTAAATGTATACACTTCATCATCAGAAGTTTCATCCTTGTTCAAATCATTATAAAAGAAGACATTATCAGGTTCACTATTTATGTGATTTTCTACAGCCTCTATAAATGATTCAATTTCCTCCATAGTGGCTTCTTCACTCTGAAAACCACTTTCTTCTACAAGCTGAGATTCTTCCTCACGTTCATAAGAAAGTGGATCATATAAATCTTTCAATTTCTTACTTTTAGTTACATGTTTCACAATGTACATGTTTCCTTCAGTTTCAATAAAACTATCTTTTCTTTCAGTACAATAAGATTCTTCCAGTTCAACAATACAACCTTCATTATTTTTAACAGAACACCTTCCTCTCATTTTGTCAAAAGGATTTTTTTCCCTATTACTAGAACAAGCTTCTTCCAGTTCAATAAAATATTCTTTCTTTTCATTACCGGCTTTTTCCAGTTCTACATAGTGATCTTCTCTTTCAATACAAGCTTCTTCCAGTTCAACATAACGATCTTCTCCTCCTTCAGTAGAACAAGCTTCTTGCCGTTCAACAAAACGATCCTCTCCTTTATCAGTAGAACAAGCTTCTTCCAGTTCAACAAAACAATCTTCACCTCTTTCAGAAAGACAAGCTTTTTCCAGTTCAACATAACGATCTTCTTCTCTTTCAGTAGAACAAGCTTCTTCCCGTTCAACAAAACTATCCTCTCCTCTTACAGTTGAACAAGCTTCTTCCAGTTCAAAAAAACGATCATCTCCTATTTCAGTAGAATTACCTTCTTCTAGTTCAACATAACAATCTACACCTCTTTCAGTTGAACAAGCTATTTCCCGTTTAACAAAACAATCCTCTCCTTTATCAGTTGAACATGCTTCTTCCAGTTCAACAAAACGATCTTCACCTCTTTCAGAAGAACAAGCTTTTTCCAGTTCAACATAACGATCTTCTTCTCTTTCAGCAGAACAAGCTTCTTGCCGTTCAACAAAATGATCCTCTCCTCTATCAGTAGAACAAGCTTCTTCCAGTTCAACAAAACGATCTTCACCTCTTTCAGAAGAACAAGCTTTTTCCAGTTCAACATAACGATCTTCTTCTCTTTCAGTAGAACAAGTTTCTTCCCATTCAACAAAATGATCCTCTCCTCTATCAGTTGAACAAGCTTCTTCCAGTTCAACAAAACGATCATCTCTTATTTCAGTAGAACAAGCTTTTTCCAGTTCAACATAAAGATCTTCTTCTCTTTCAGTACTACAAGCTATTTCCCGTTTAACAAAACGATCCTCTCCTTTATCAGTTGAACATGCTTCTTCCAGTTCAACATAAGAGTCTTCTTCTCTATCAGTTGAACAAGCTTCTTCCAGTTCAACATAACGGTCTTCTTCTCTATCAGTTGAACGAGCTTCTTCCAGTTCAACATAACAATCTTCTCGTCTATCAGTTGAACAAACTTCTGCTAGTTCAACATAATGATTTTCTTCTCTTTCAGAGCTAGCTTTTTCCAGTTGAATAGAATGATCTTTTTCAATTTCAGTACAAGCTTCTTCTCGTTCAACGTAATGATATTCTTCTATTTTAGTAGAACAACCTTCTTCCAGTTCTACATAACGTTCTTTTTCTCTATCTGTTGAAAAAGCTTCTGCCCGTACAACATAACGATCTTCTCCTCTTTCAGTTGAACAAGCTTTTTCCAGTTCAACATAGCGATCTTCTTCTCTTTCAGTAGAACAAGCTTCTTCCAGTTCAACATTATGATTTTCTCCTCTTTTAGTAAAACAAGCTTCTTCCAGTTCAACAGTACAATCTTCTTCTATTTTAGTAGAACAAGCTTCTTCCAGTACAACACAATATTCTTTCTTTTCAGGAGAACAAGCTATTTCCAGTTCAACATAACAATCTTCTACTATTTCAGTAGAACAGCCTTCTTCCAATTCTACAGAACGGTCTTCTTCTCTTTCTACATAATGGTCTTTTTCTCTATTAGTTGAACAAGCTTCTTCCAGTGCAACAAAATTATCTTCTCCTCTTTCAGTAAAACATGCTTCTTCCAGTTCAACATAACGATCTTCTCCTCTTTCAGTTGAACATGTTTCTTTCAGTTCTGCAATACAATCTTCTTCTCTTTTAGTAGGACAAGCTTCTTCCAGTTTAACACAATATTTATTCTTTTCAGTAAAACTGGCTTTTTCATGTTCAACATAATGATCTTCTTCTCTTTCGTTAGAACAAGCCTCTTCCAGTTCAACACAAAGTTCTTTGTTTTCAGTGCAATGGGTTTCTTCTAGTTCAACATAACAATTTTCTTCTATTTCAATAGAATAGGCTTCTTCCAGATTAACATAATGATCTTCTCCTCTTTCAGTAGAACAAGCTTTATCCAATTCAACATAACTATCTTCTTCTCTTTCAGTAGAACAAGCTTCTTCCAGTACAATATAACGATTCTCTCCTTTTCCAGTAGAACAAGGTGCTTCAAGTTCTACATAACAATCTTCTTCTTTTTCAGTATAACTCGCTTCTTCCAATTCAACACAACATTCTTTCTTTTCAGTACAATGGGCTTCTTCCAGCTCAACATAACAATTTTCTTTCTTTTCAGTAAAACAGAATTGTTCCAGTTCTTCAATGAAATCGCCTTTCCTTTTAACGTAACAATCTTCAAATATACCTCTCTCATTTTCATTGAAATTACTTACATTAACTTCCGGATCAAATGTCAATGGTTTATATTCACTGTGATTTGATGAAGATAAATAATTTCTTTTATTTGTTTTAAGTGAACTATAATCCGTTCTTTGGTTTAACACAGTTTGGCATTCATTAGCATTATTAGGTATAATCTTGAGACTGTCTACTGATTCAAATGTCATGATATTTCTTGGAAATTGTTCACTCTCCTCAATCCCACCATATTCTAGATCTTCATTATTCAGCAAAAATTCATCAGGTAACACTGTTTCCATAGCTTCGATGTTCTCCAATGATTCAACTGTCAAACTTCTCTGCATTACCTTTCCTGAATCCTTTTCATTTAAGTTTTGACCTCCTTTGCCATTATTGGATAGAATCCGAAAACTATCAACTGATTCTAATGCAGCAAAGTATGTTTGGAATTTCTCATATTCTTCAATCCCACCACATTCTAAATCTTCATTATTATTCACAAACAGTTCATAAGGTAACGGTGTTTCCATGGCTTCAATGTATTGTGCTGAATCAACAGTCAAACGTATTTGTTTCACCTTTTCTGGATCTGTTAGATTTACACTTTGATATCCATTGTTATTATTTGATAGAATCTGGAGACTTTCAACTGATTCAACTGTAGCAACATTTGTTTGGAATACCTCACATTCTTCAATCCTACCGTATTCTAGATCTTCATTATTCACTAACAATTCATCAGGCAACAGTGTTCCCATAGCTTCAGAGTGTTCCGCTGAATCAACTGTAAAACTTATTTGTTTCATCTCTCCTGTCTCCTGTTCATTTAAACTTTCCGCAACTATTTCAAAATGACCTTCATTTGGCAAGAGTTTTTCTTCATATAGTGACATGTTGTTAGTAGACTCATATAAAGCACTTTCTAGTGTGATAGAATAGCCAGTTAAATGTTTTACTTGCTGGTTTTCATTTAAATGTCTGTCTCCAACAATCATCATATTATTGTCTTTCTCACCATGAGAGACTTCTTTTGCAGAATGTGGAAAATTTTCTTCACCTTTCAATAATTCATTTATATCTGATTTAAGGGGTGTTATCTCTTCACAATTGTTAGTTTTCTTGAAACTCTTTCCTCTTTTATTATTTCTTTCGCCAATGGATGTAAGACCAGATAAATGAGTAGATTCAACAATTGTTTGCTCCCCTACATTAAAGTTGTCACATTCTTTTAAAATATCAACTGTGTCATAATAATTTTTATATTCGAGTGGTTCAATGGATTCTTCAATTTCTTCTTCAAGCCCTGATAAAGACTGGGCATCTTCCACAGATTTCTCATTGATTAATGACACTGTAGATAAAGTATACTTGTTTTCTAAGTCTTTATCGTTTTGACTGGTGCTATCAAACTGAAATAATTCAAGAGTTCCTTTATCATTTATTTTAACATGTACCACAGTATTTGACAGTGTGTGATCGATTCTAGCTTTTTCCTCAATATCAGTGGTGTGAATGTTTTCAAAATTAAACCACTCAAGGTCTTCTTCAAAATTGTGTTCTTTAGTATTTATTTCTTTTATACATTCTATTGAAGACTTCATTTCTTCTTCTAACATAATACATGTTTTATTGTTATTATTGCCAATAAATGTATCTAATAAACAGTCTGTTTTGACAAATTCTTCTTGGTTTTCACTAACCTGAAGCACTGATTGCATATCTTCATTTATTTTCACATCTGGTGAAGAGTAAATATCTACAAGTGTATTGCTATAAGCTCCCAGATATTTATCAAAACTCTCTCCATTATCCAAATCACTTGATAGAATCTGGATAGCTTCAGAAGTATTCCCATCTGTTTGATTCTCTGTTTCAATAGATCTTTTTGCATTTATTTCAGCTTTGTTAATTTCATTACTTATTTTATCACTAGTTTCGCAACTTGGTGACTGTACATATTTAACTGCAGGCTGCCGATCTGAAAAACTGTTACAAGCAGCATTGTTTATTTCATTGCTCAACAATATTACCCCTTCCTTGTTTTTGCTCTCACTTACACAACTGGACATTCTATTAAAATTACTTTTGCTACGATCTGATTTTTCTTGGATATCACCTCTACTTTCATTGTTATTTAACATTACAAACTGAGCTGATTCTACTTTGTCAACAAGCATATATTTTGCAAAAAACTGTTCATTCTTATTTAAATCTTCTTTCTGGCCAAACTCATTAGTAGTGACGTTAAAATTGGTTTTACAAGATTTTCTGGAATAATCTTCAAAGAATTTTTTCTTAGCCATCCTCATTTTAGATAGCTTTCTTTTAAAATCTAAAACTAAACGAGTCATATTACTGCTCAGATTTGATGCATCTAAATAATCATTGTTCTTTTCCAGTTCACTGTACAATAAATCACAATATTTATCCTTGACAAGTTTGTAACAACTGTCATGTTCGTCTGCCGAGAGCATGGGCATGACTTGACACTGAGAAGGTAGGGTTGTGTACTTGGCAGACACCTTGATTGCCTGGGGGAGGGATTGACAAGGAGTGGGATTGCCTTGTGAGGACCAAACGCCTTCCTTGGAGAGGGAGCCATTACCGATACCACAGCCATCTACAAAAACAACACTCAAGTTCCTAAGAATGTGCATTCAGCTCAGCAAACGTTATGTGAAAAATAATAGCTTGTATTGATGATGCACTAACTCAACACTTTTAGTACGGTTGTTAGTTATTAGTTAATTAACTAACTCAAAGTAATTAATGATGAATCAGTTACAATGAATTGGTTACTTTTAAATAGATATTATTGATTGGTTAAGTCATAGCTGTACAAGAGTTTAAATCATTTGAAAGCTAAACCAACTTAACACATATAAAATCTTTACCTAACAACTGACTCATTTTTTGTGTGTATAATATTAAATATCACACATTTAACAATATATATTTAATCTTATGTCCTGGGTACGATACTACATGTTCTTAAGACCAAAATGTGGGTTGTTTGTCCTCTCATTAACTGTCTTTCAGACTTCAGATTAACCAAAAATATATCAAGTTGGTACAACATTTCCTTAGGTATAATTGATAAATAACTAATAAAATCCTTTCACATCCATTTTGTAGCTATATAGAATTAAGTTAAAAAATTCAAATAATTATTATTTATACTGTTATTAATATACTAAAGGCACAGAACACAGTGTTCAAGACAAGTTTGCCTGTAAAGAAAAAATATGGTTGATAATTTTTGTTTATAAATCAATACACAAAAACCTTAATAATTTAACACGTGATAGACTACAGGGCTGTTGAAATATTGAACTATAAGGAATATATGTAAACACGAAAGAAAAAATTACATTTAAGAGAAATTCTACGGTTTTTCTTCACGAATCCTTAAAAATTCAACAAAACTGAAATATAGCTATGTATTGATGTTACGATATGTCTTGCTATTTAATTATTATGGAGTAACTTAATGTCAAAAATTGGGAACTTTTAACAGTTATTCACTTTAGCACTGTTATTTTGTTGATCTGCGCTAGCCTAAACAACGCACAGCCTGCTACAGACAATAATCCTACCACGTCACATTGTCAAAGTACAAGGATCGTCCAAGTATCAAGCGTCGAGCTATCGAGGTTCTACTGTACTTATACAACTAAACAATGTTGTTGTTTTGATTTTAAGAAAAAAGAATACGGGAAATACATTATTTTACTTGAATTGCTACTGTTTAAACACAGATAAATTCAAAATCCAAGATTGAAAAAATGCTGTATTAAAACATTTTGCTATTTGACAGAAAACTGTAAAAGGTTAGTCTCTGAGAGATGAATCACCAATTAATTTGCATTACATCAATATTTTTGTAATTTAGGTATACATTATTACCATAACACATTATGTAAATATTTAATAAATAGTAATGGTAACTAAACAAACATTTGAACTAAATGGCATTTAGTAATGTCACGAGTTTGTTTTTGTTACAACCATCGTAGTTTGTTTTCGATGTAGTATGATGTTTAATGTTGATTACATGCTACTATATTTTTGGTAAGGGTTAACAAACGAACAAAATCCAAACTCACTTGCAATTTTCGATACAAACAAAAGAGGAGTTATTTACAGTTAAAACAAAATAAATTCACCATTGTATGAATCGAGTCATTACAGGGACCATTAGGAAAAATCATCTACTGACTACTTTGCTACCAGATCGTGTCTCACACCCTTTGGGTCTAAAAGTTTGTATAAAAAATCTTTTTGTTGGTAGAGCAGATATTTAAGGTCAGTTCTCCACACGGATCTTCAGTGTATCGGAAATGCACAAAGATTAAGAAAGAGACCAATCTCTCCTAAAAAAATGAATTTAGGTATTTTTAACTAGAATAGATATCCTATTTGTGAAAATTAGTATATTATGGAGCTACGTGTTTGTATTAAAAATTGAATAACTAATAAATAAAGTTGTTTGGACAAAAATCTCGCATTGAATACCTGCGAATTCTAAGTATATAACTGTGACAATTTTTTTTACTGAACAAAGCAGGCTTTTCAGACAAAAGGCTTTACTTAAATTAGATATTAAGGTCTTGAGATATATTTTAAACAATGCGCAAATCTATCTGCAGGTAAGTGGATTATTATTATTTTTCACTTCTTACTTCCCTCGTTTAAAAGAATTATTTAGTGCGTGGGTTGTAAGTTGATTATTTTGTTAGCAACAAATGGAATTGTAAGCTAGCAACTAACCCATTGCGGGTCAAATTATTTGTTCGTGTGCGCCCCAGCGGGTATGAATTAATTTGCGCAGCGGCTTGCGGTGGGCAGAACATTAACAGTATGCCACTATAAAACTGCAGGTAGTTGGTAATAATTTATTAGATGTAACAGTGACCTGCTGGGGTATCGGCGATATAGCAGTAGCAACAGGACAGGTAGCGAGCCAGGTTATAGGGTGGCGGGGACGATGTCGGAGTTGTATTCTAGATATAGGGCAGGCAGTTCGGGCGAAGAGATAACAACGTCTGAGTCTGAGTCATTAAATGGCCTAGTCTTGGCAACAACTGTCTTATCTGTCTGTTTCACTATACTCAAATACTTACAATATCGGTGCACCAAAGTGGACAGAAATGTACTTTATCTAAACTAAATACAGTATTATATCACTGAAGAAAATACAAACTGGTTCTACTACTGCGATCTATAGGATATTTATGAAAGTTTTTATAAACAAAACCCATTTAAAAAAATACCCAGTTGATAAATAGAGATGCTTACTTGAGTCAATTGTAACTATTTGGTGGTAAAAGTAAAAGCAGATCGCTTATGCGAGCTAAGCTCATTGTGCCGCTAGGCCCAGTCACTGCATACGAGCTGAGTTCGTTAGTGATCCACAATGGGTTAACAAATTAATACGTCACTAAATCAAATTATTAATCCAACATATCACAACTATTTAAATAAAGTGTTTTAAAGAATTAGAAATGTGAGTATTTGTTAGAGCATCATCCATACAACACAGCAAGCCTACGTGAATCATCAATGTGCAGAGTTATAATGCAAGATACTGAAACCAACATACCTTTCTTCACCTGATGGTTGCGTCCGAGAGAGTTTGAACGGTTCAGTTGGTTGATTGGTTCTGTTCATGCATATTGCACAAAAATGACATGCATTAGTCACACAACTACTCTACTACATAAAAAGGAACATAGTTGAATGTTTAAATTACAAATAACCTATAAGAATGTCAATTGAGTAAAATGATATTTCTGCTCACTTCCCTCGAAAAAAAAATCTATTGGCGTTAACTCTGAGACTAAAGGCATCTGCATTGTCTTTATAACTAAACATGAATTCGATCTAGTCAACAAGAGCCATTTGTAGCAGTCAAATATTTTTGAGAAACAAACTTTTCCTAAGCACCAATATTAAAAAAAATGTTACAATATAAGCATATCATAATGATAATAATAATATAACACAGCTGAAGACAAACCTATGTACAATTAACTAATAGTAATTAGAAAAGTCAAAGTATATCATTAAATTATACTGATAAAGTGAAAAAGGCAAACAAATTTATTCATTGATCTGGAAAATAAATGATACAAGTCACTTAAACAATAAAAAAAGGCCGAGTTGGTACTTTTAAAAATAAAACCTACATTTTTTTACTTTCTACATTTTTTGGTCGTCAGTGTACCCCACCTTCGTCTTTCCTGGAACAATCTTACCCATTTATCATACTCCTCAATTCGGTCTTGTAGATGTGGCAAACTGGTGTGTTTGACTGTGCGTAGGCAGTTTTGACGCCTAGTTTGACCGTGGGTGAGTCATTGTGGAACTGAACACGTCATTTCACGAGTTATAATTTCTATTTGTGCTATTGCACAAATAGAAATTATATACGTATATAGAAACTATATACAAATAGAAAATTGACATAAGTTTTGCTAATTGTTAATGCTAATTACGAGTTAAAATGGAATTTATTGAAAGTCAGAGTTTTGTTGATTGTACGAGGATCATATATGTATTATATCCACTGAAAAATATTGAAATATTCATCAAAAACTTTTTGTCCTATGATTTTTTTAGACTTATTTCCATCCAAATATTACATACTTTATTATTTTTAATTTTTCCCCTGTTTTATATAAATTTTTATTATATATAACAATAATTATACTATTGTTCTTTATATTACATCGTTTATAAAATTTACCATCAATTATTTTTATTATTATTTCATAATTTTTTACAAATATTACAAGCATACAACTATGAAAAATTGTATGACTTATAAAGGGTTTCTCTGAACTCTTTTATAAGCTCCCTTGGTTATTGTTTCTGGTTAATTTAGAATCACAAATATCATATTTAAAGTGTATAAAACAGCTCGGTTATTCTTGCGGCCACCATTTTGTTTTTTTTCTTTTAAATTTATATCTCGAAAACAAAAATGTGTGGTAAACTGGAAATTTGTATGGTCTTTTATAACATAAACATCCATTTTGAGAAAAATCATTGTTTTCTTGTGTATCAAGTTTCAAAATACAGCCATTTAAAATCCTAAATAACTCATAAACCAATATCTATCTTAAAATTACATAGGATAACGTTTTTTTAGAAAATTCAGTTACAAATCCAATGATATAACATTCTTAAATATCGGATGAAAAATAATAAAGAAAAGATAATTTATATGACAGTATGTACAATTGTTACAATGCCAGTAGAATGTGCAACACACATGTAACATCTGGTAATAATAAAGTAATTTGAGATAGTCTTAAATCAGCTGACTAGTACACAATAATGTTTATGTGAACATCTGATTTAAATGCATAATCTTTATTAAACACAGTCAATAAGACCTTCAGTAAATTGTCACGTTTACTAATCTGCTGGGTTAAGTGTCAATACATGAATTGTACTTGAAAATTTAAAATCATTTATAACTCAAAAGAACTGTAATTGATAGGTTTTATGAACATTCAATTACAACATTCTGTCATGTGGTACAACTCTACCTAAAAAAATATGAGTTTATTTCAGTTCATTGATGTTCTTCACATTGACTGAACTGGTTCAACTTTACATAGTCTTATTCATCAAGCTAAATAAGGGAATAAATAATTAATTGTTATAACCAGCTTATGTTATTGATAAACTGGTAGAAATTCTCTTTCATTTATTTCTTCGAACAATTAATTGTATTATTTCCAAACAGCAAATATAATTTGAACAGACTTAATGTTATTCATTCATTATTCATTATTCATCTCTAAGACGCCGATCGTAGAGATATGGGCGAATATGAGGAGTGAATGAGTGTGATGAGTATAGATGAAAGAGTGTATTCATTGTTACTATCTGAGTTCAGCTTAGCTCAGAAAGGACTATTTATTAATAGCCCAATAGCCAGGGTAACTATGGGACCTACAGCTTTACGTGGAATCCAAACCACGTAGTGTTGGTCTGATTTTCAGCTAACTCACAAGTCTACACTCAGTTCTCTCCCCTACACAAAATCCGAACCTTGACTACCATTCAACACAGACACTCCAGACTTCTCTAGTAGTGTCTACGTTGATGACAACCATTCATACTATGAAGTCACGCATATAGTACATCTAACTTTTCCTTAAAAGGAATTATACAGGTTTAAAGTTTGTTAGAGTAATGGCAGACAGACAAATGGGCTAGTGTAAAAATGAATAATGATATGGCTCTGTTGAATGTTTAGGAGCTTAGTAATTCAATTAACAAAATAAATAGTTGGTCTGACCAAAGGAAAGGATGTGCAGAAATTTGCACAAAATTAATAATACAAAATGGAATGTTAGAACAATTAAAAGAAAAAATGGAGAACACAGAGAGGTTTACAAGTAAGCCAGATGTAGATCAAAGCAGATGCATTAATACTAAGAAAAAATACAAAAATACTAAAAGAAGATATACAATAGAGACAAATTGCATCACACAGAGTAAATAAACACTGGAATTTATACAAGGTGGTATTTAATTTATTTAATGAGAAAATCAGAGGTGATTACTATAGATTAGTACTAAAATAGAGAAAAATATTGTTATTAAAAATACTTATTATAATTTCTTGAAGCATATCATAACTAAAATAGATAGATAAATCCTCACCTTTTTCCGGATAGCGGGAAGACTTTGATCGCTGCATCAGAGCTGGAGAAATGTCATTTTCCAACGATTCACCTTCTACAAGCGCACCCACATGCAACAAAGCTGACATACAAGTGGCTCTAACCGACTAGACTAAGTGTCTAAACCTATAACTAAAAAACTCATTTTTTAGACTGCTAAATTTCAGAGTGAACAACTTGATTTATAAGTGTTATTTTTGAAGAACAGGCGATTTTCTTTTTAACCTACTCTACCCATTTCCCATAGACTATTGATCAATGCGGGAAACTTATCAGACAGAGTAATGGGGAGAACCACTATAGTAAAAGGTGAATATTACTGATAAAAACTAACAGTCAGGGCCAGGATTCAAACCTGCGGTATCTCTAACTCAGGTGCAAAATCCTAACGTATTAGACCACTCGGCCACTGGCTCTCTCGATTGTACACATTATTTATACAAAATATACCACAAATTTTATTTCATTATCAATTTATCACACATTTTCTGTATTATTAATATTTAATAGTAAAATTATAGACTGCAGGAAAGAGTACACTACATTCGAAAAGAATAGAAAATAAAGAAATCTTATAAGAAAGTTCATACAAATAGAAAATGTAGTGTTTTAAAGAATAATATAAATTTCTAATACAGTAGATAGTGCATGCTTACCCTTCTATCTATGCCTACAAACACAGTCATGCAAATGATCATGCGACAGCACATTTATTATAACACATGCTGAACCCAGAATGACTTTGTACCATACAATACCTGTTTGCCTTCTACGGTGCCACAATATTTACTTGACACAACAAGAAATGTAAAATAATTAAAAATATAAAACAATAAATAAAAATTATCCATACAAAACCATAAAATAGCTAAATAAAAATAATGAGATAAATAGAAAAACTGATAGCCTTCATAACTTGATTTGTAAATGTCATCATTACATTGCTGGAATAATATTTAGCCAAATGAAATTAAAAGAGAATAATTTTTTTCTAAGTTAATAATTGGAATTTCATGGATATGGTATTTGTTGATATTTATTGTGCTCTTACATTCAGAAGAATTAATACAATTTCTCAACCTTTCAATGAGTTTAGAATGGCTCATTAAATTAAACCGAATAAAAATAAACTTTATAAAATACATGAGTATAAGTAACAAATGTATAATTTTATAACCATAATGTGAAGCCCAAAAGTTTCATAAAATATTAAGATGGCTATTTCCCAAACCACCAAGTGATCGCTGGGAAGATGATAGCCTTAAAGAGAGATACAATTTTACTACCAGCGGGACAAAACATTCTGTTCTATTTCAACTGTAAGGTTTGATTTTTATTACTATAATGAAATATAGTGAACACTGTATAATTAGTGAAGGTGCAATTTAGTGGACCATAAATTGATATTATTAGTTTATTAATTTAAAATCATCAAGAATGACGAATGAATTTCATATAAATAACTGTAGAAAAATTATAAAAATACTTATATTTTTATAAAAACCAATTTATGGTCCACTAGACCAGTTCTTTACCTATCATCAAATGACCTTTCAAGTGTTGAAGAATACGACCACTATTATAGACTGAACCATTGAAATAGAAATCCACGGTTTTTGTGTTTTTCATGAATCGAAACAGCCCCTTTAAATGAACTTTAAAATCTAGCACTAGATCTCAGAATGTTGAAAAAATTGACTCACCATCACTTAGAACTACTTCAGCCTGACTGGGCCGGGGAACCTGCTTCGTCTCTATTCGCAGTACTCGAGGTTCTACACAAAAATATTTACCATTCAAATACATATTTATTCCCATATTGTTTTTTTCTAACAGTACTTAACATGTTTGCATGAAATTCAAAATTTCTTAACATGTATGCAATATTATTTATTATCAGTATAAACCTCATAAAGAAATGTTAACTATAACATGGGTTCTCAACTTTTTTTATTCAAGGCACAGTATAATATTGGAGCGGCCATAGTTAAGGTGTGGTAGCTTGCCACGCAGCAGGTTAAGGGTTGATTCCCAATGTGACCATAACAGTTTTTACCCTGCCGCTCATGTGAATCGGAAGTCACGTTTAGCAGTGGTCTCCACAAGTGTTAAGTGGTCTCCACAAGTGGTGACTAGGTTAAGTGTTAGAGAGAGCTTCTTAGTCCTAGCTTCAACTAGTATAACTGGACCTTCTTTAACTTTTGATATATAATATGAAGTAGGTTTCAGAAAAGAGGGTTTAAAACAAAGGTGGAAAATTAGTTATTATAATAGTGAGGTTAAATGCCATCTGAGTGAAGGACTGTAGATTTGTAAGTTTTTACCGTGTCTGTTAAGTCAAGAATATCCAGCACTAGCACTAAATGTTATGTTGCACTTTTCAACAACCTAGTTGTGTGAGTTAGTCTTTTTGGCCTCAACAAATATAACAAGAAACGAGAGAAAATCCTCTCAGTTATCAGGAAATGCCTGTGTGTGTCTGTCCTCAGTTTGACGAAGAATTGAAATATTGTGTAAAAAACAACAAGCTTAAGTATATCACTATTTTTTTCATAATAATCTGCTATAGTTCTGTTACAATTTCTGTTACAAACAAAAGAAAATTATGATTTTAAATACTATTTTTCCAGTATTGCCTAGTATTACAATAATAAATGTATTTTTAATAATTTTATTAATATTGTTTCTATCACCAGCAATACAATTCTGCACAATTTTGTGGCACAACTGGCCAATCTGGCGGAGCATTTACTGTGCCAGGCACACCCGTTAAAAACCACCAAACTACACTCCAGTGTAGGCTGGCTTATTTCTGTGTCAAGTACATAACTTCCCCTTGAAACTATGAAAAGTACTCATCAAAAGCGTGCCTTCAATGGGCAGTTTGACAGGTTTGTCCAATCATTGTGCAGCTCCAATACTTATTAGGATCTTATGCCAAAACAATAAACTATTTCAACTATATGACTGACGTTACAGTTTTATATAGTATTAACGATATGAAGATCAAGAACTGATGTTGACAGTGTTCCATTAGTAAACATTGTATGTCAGCGAAGGCTTTGTTGTTAAGATACCACCACTGGGATAGCAAGCTTTCAAAAACTCAAATCTTGAACTGTTACACTTTACTCGTCTGTTATTGCTTGCCATGGCAAAATGACAACCAATTTCATTTATTTTTATTTATTAATTCTTTAATAATAACACTAGTGTTATATCTTCTGATTTTACAATCCTAACTTAACAGATTTTTTGTTCATACAATCCATTTAAAAAAAATGTATATTAAAATAATAATTGTGTGCGTGTATTATTTTTTTGTTTTTATTATTTACAAAAATCATTTATTGATTTCAAATGAGTCTTATATATAATTTTTTATGAAAATAACTTTACTTGCCAGTTCACATAAGCCTGCAGGCCTGTGCGTGCACTTTATATGAGTGAGGTACCGACCGTTAGATCACCTTGTCTTTCATGGTCCAAAGCCTCAGCCACAATGATGGCAAGGTATATTACAATTAATTTAACTACTTTCTATTTAACAACTATAACACAAAACGTTTCATTACTGATAATAAAGTTAAAGCAGTTCCTTGTGTGAAGAGAAAAATGTTCTCTTATGGGTCTACGTTCCCATCATCCTCTTCCCCGATAACTGTGAGATAGTTCTGGAAACGGAAATACCAAAATTTTGCTTCAACAATAGTCCTTAAGAAAGAGCTTAATGGATGCCATCTAATTTCTGATGGCAGGTTAAACCATGTTCTCAACAAAGCCTACACTGACAAACTATTTTTGTGTTGACTTACCGTCTCGGCTCTCCTCTTCTGTCTCACTGGCAGGTGACTTGATACCAGGTGGTAAGGCAGCGGATGATGACAGAGCTTCACTCTCACTCTGGTCTTCGTCATCTAAAGAAACAGGCAAATGTACTACTTAAAATAGTTTTGTTTCAAATCAGAACATCAAATTAAAGGTTACTTTTTTATACTCAACACTTTTGAATGTAACAGCAGAGTATTTCCAACATTTTACATAAAATTCCATGCTCTTTGACTGAAACTATTGGTTAAAGACTTTGTCTAATATAATACAAAGCATATGGTGCTTTGAAAAGCAATGTAAATTAACTTCAAAATGAACTATAAACCGCATTCATACATTAATGAAAATAAATTTTTTAACTTCATAGGCTTGCAGGCCTATGCAAAAAATTTTTTTCAACAAGTGAAGTACCAACTGTAAGTAGAGCCGAGAATTTGAACCTTGGACAATGTACTCAGCAGTCTTAAATCTTAGCCACTGAGCCACCCACACTGACTTATAACATGTAGCACTTATATTCATTAATAAGACACCAATCATAAATATAGCTGAATTGGAAGGGTGATTAGTGTGATATGAGTATTGATGAACGAGTGGGGTCATTGTTACTAATTAAGGTTGAAACAGCTATTTATTAATAGTCCATTAGCCAGGACAACTAAGGAACCTACAGCTTTACATAGAATCCAAACCAAGTAGTATTTGTATAATTTTCAGCTAACAGACAAGTTCGATACTCAGTTCTCTTCCCTACACAAGATTCAGACCTTGACTACCATCAATGAATACAAATCTATATAAGAAAAACAGACCTTATGGCAAACAGTCAGCCTGTTTTCTTTACGTTTATTAAGTTGCAGCGAGTTTGTTCTGCTCTGAGTAATAGTCGATGAACTCCGCTGTACCGGTCCCAAGCCCGGGGTCTCATCTTTCCCATAACCGATGAGAAAGGAGGAGGGTACCTTTCCACTGCTCTCAGTGTGATCCCGATACTGAGAGCACTCCTATCCCATTAATTCCTTATCCTACCAAACATCCACTCTCCCATGCCGTACCGTGTCCGGGGTAGGCTTTCAAGCCAAAAAAGACTTGTCTGCACGTGCATGACAGGGGCCTTTAGGCGACCCCTTAATTGCACTGGAGGTTCTTCTTAACCTGGAGGCTCGGGCGGCGGCTCACAGGCTTCAACTGACTGACCACTGGAGGGGGTCCTGTACAGGTCACTCCTCAGTGGTCAATCTAGTAAACGATGAGGTACTCTCAATGAAGTTTGACTTCATTGGGAATAAGTATCTTTCCACCAGACCCTATACTGTGGATTTCAGGTCGAGGGAGTACTGGGACGCTGTTAGTAGCCCGGTTTCTTCTCACGACCGAATTGTATGGTTCACAGACGAGTCAAGAATGGGCAACAGAGCTGGATTTGGTGTCTATACTGGCGACCCCAGGACCAACGCTAGCGTGAGCCTGGGAGCGTATGGCACCGTTTTCCAAGCTGAAGTCGCCATACGTTCAGCGCAAACAATGATAGGGGTTTGCGGGAAACATATCCACATCCTCTCAGACAGTCAGGCGGCCTTAGGGGCTCTTGACTCCTGGAAGGTTTCGTCTGGTCTAGTCTGGGAATGTGTGGAGTCCCTCAGCATCCTGGGCTCAAGAAATCAGGTCTTGCTGGAATGGATCCCAGGACATAGGGGATTAGAAGGCAACGAGCAGGCTGATGCCTTGGCTAGGGAAGGTGCTATCAAGCCCTTCATTGGTCCTGAGCCGGCCTGCGGCGTTTCGGCTGCAGCTGTCAAAACAGCAATCAAAAACTGGGTCAGCGCCAGACATCTTGTAAGATGGCGGCGGTTCCCAGGGCAAAGACTCGGCAAGGTTCTTGTCAGAAATCCTTCTCAGAAGTTAACAAAGTCACTTCTTGGGTTGAGTAAATTGCACGTGAAGCTGGTGGTGGTACTCATCACCGGTCACGGCAAATTCCGGAGGCAGCTAAGAACAGTGGGACTCTTTAAAGGAGGATCCCATCTGTCGCCTCTGTGGGGAGGACGACTCGTCGGCAGAATACATTGTCCTGGAGTGTGAGGCTCTTGGTGCCAGGAGAAGAGTACTTTTTGAAGGCTCACCTCTGGGACAGTCGGAAATCACTAATCTAGTGAAGAAGCTCCTTGACCTGGTCAAGGATTGCCAGCTTTACGACGATTAGGCACCGGGATTGGCACAAAAAGCCTCAGGCTTCGTTGCAAGGGTTGGCTGGACCAACTGTACATCCCCTTTCAACCTAACCTAACCTAATAGTCGATGCATACTCTCTCTCACACACTGACTTGAAGAAAAAGACAATCTGCATGATCTACCGGTCCTGCTCTGCACGAGGCTGAATTTGTAATATGGTGTCTGCACTTCTAATTGTTACCACAACATAGATACCTCTAGAGTTATCTAGCAGTGTCCATGTCTATAGCAACCATTGAGTGGACGCTGTGAATGAAGTATTAGGAGGACTGAGTAAGAGCTATCCCCAAGTAGCTGGGTAATATCACTGCGCCACTAGTGTCAGCTTATAAAACTGTTAAAAGTGTGTAAATATTTGAAGGTATTATCACTCACAAGATGATTCTCCTCTCTGTTTGCGGGTGACTACCCTCTTGTAGTCCTCTAGTTCTTGATCTGATACGGCATCGAAGGGGTTCTTGGCGTAAGGTGTTTTGTATACAGTGGCGTTGTGTTGGAACCCCCTCTGGATGATGCCCTTGGAGGCGGCACCTACCAGTATCACCTGGTCTCCTGTCTGGCTTATGTTGGCGTCCTGTAACAGACATGATGCAAACAGTGTATAAGGCAACAAAATAAGTCTTTCTTAACTGTCTATAGGGGTATTATATATCTTCTGTCTACTAAATATCCCTTAAGAAATTACAGTGTTTTAAAAAGATTTTCTAAATTTTTTTATATAAAAACTTAACAAGAGGTATTTTTTATACAGTACTATAGTGTAAATACTTAACAAAATTCATTTGTTAGTAATATATAGAATTTCTATTATCATTCCCTATCATTCGACATTTTTACATTTACAACGTCATCATGGCCTGTTCACATAGGATAAGTGAGTTCTACTGTAGTTTTTAAAATAAGCTTAGTAAAAAAAAGGAATATAAAACATATTTAGCAAATCTATTGAAGAAGGCTTATTAGCTGTGCACATGAAGTTGTCATGATGAGGAATGCAGGGCTAAACTAAAGAATTTGTAAAAATGTTAAATAATACAATTAATTGAGTCAATTAGATTGAAAACATATAACAGTTGATTGAAGATATCAATTAATTGAGGAAATGAATATAAGTAATACAATCTGCCGGTTTTATTTCTGTAAAAAAATTAGTACAAGTTGATTTCGTTAATCTCAAATTTCATGCAAGTTCTTAGCTAAAAAATGTCAAATTTGTTAAAAGTCAATAATTGAAAAACTCCTAGACAAAACTTCCACCTTATTCCTTTGAGAAATGTTGGGATACTTATGTCAACAATAAAATTAATTTTAATCCTGTGACTATTTTTTGCATATTGTTGAATTATATTTCTATGATCAGTGACAATATTCTATGTGCAATCGTAAATTTTATGAATAAAGGAATTTTGAAGTTGGAAATAACAAATAAATATTAGCAAAACACATTTTATTCTAGGTTCAATACGATTCACTCACCAAAATCAAAATTCCGAATTTACTTTTCACTCAGTGGGACATTCTTAGTTTTGGAATATAGTTAATACACGAACAAGGTCACGAGAACAGCTTTACACCTCCATATATAAAGGGATGTCAAATATTTTCAACATATCGATATATCGCAAATCAAATATCTATCTATAGATAATATCGAAAGAAAAATATTGATATATCGGGTAACCAGGTTTAAAATTATGCACTAACTCTTATGTCATGACCAAAAGTACATTAATGCTTTGCTGTCACTATTTAGAACAACCTACTGAATGTAAAAATTAAATACATTTACCTACACGAAACAAGCTGCGGTCTGTGGGATTAAATGAAAAAGATTTAAAATAAGAATAATTTAACTTATATTATTATGTTAATTATAAAAGAATAATGTAATAACATTGCTATTTTTGTTTTCACACTTAAAAAAGCCACTAGGCTTTTTATTAACACAAAAAATTAAAGAAATCAATTCACTAAACTATATTTATTGTTTAATATCACCGTATAATATCACATAAAAACACTAAATAAAGTTACTTTATTATTTCAATGTATGTTTGTTACGCATATGTGGCAATTTAAATGCGTTTTTTTTCTAATCGTGTTGATTTCGAGGAGAGAGAATAACTTCAATTTAGTGATATGATATATCATACCAAAATATCAACATGGCTGATATTATCGAAAGAAAATATCGATACATATTTATCTATATATCATTACCATCCCTATATATATAAAACACTTGAAGTAAAGTAGCAGCCGAGTATAAGTAAAATATTGTTTTTGAGCTACCGCCAATTTAATTAGCCTAAATTCAGTTTGGATATTACGTACTTGTAGTTTCTTGGCCTCTTCCCATGAGACTCCTTCCAGGATGTGTGACTGAGGGCCTGAGGTGATCTTGTCTGCTCGTCTGTTCTCTTTAATCTGTAATTACACGCAAGCATACCAGAATCAATGAAATATATAGAGAACATTAATTTTCCAAGAATTATTTCAGTCATATAAATTTCTTCTAACATAACTAATCAGTAATCACTGATGAACAACAATAAAATAATTTTTGTTCTCTGTCTACTACATGTGCAAATAAGTAATTGTGCTGTCTTTTTCCATTATGTAGGGTGCTTAACACGATCACTGCTGAAAATGTGCTTATAGGTTGTCTCACATGCTGAAGCATTTTATTAGTTTTTTTAATGTTATTTTACTTTTACTCCTAAAAATGATGAAAATTTCCTTACGATGGAATATAAACAGAACAAGCATTTGCTATCTAAGACTCAAGTTTAACTCATTTACGATAATACCAGACCAACTAAATATGTACAATACCAATAACATAGTGACCGGCTCGCCGATCATACACATGGCAATCCTTGTCTAGCTGCCCGGTGTGCCGTAGTGAACATGTTTAAGCAGTTAAACATGGCCACAGTGAACATGTTTAAGCAGTTAAACATGGCCACAGTGAACATGTTTAAGCAGTTAAACATGGCCACAGTGAACATGTTTAAACTGCTATAGAGTTACAAAACTTTACACATAATTAGAGGACAGAAGAGTCTATTTAAAAACACTTACTGGACCACTACATTCCCATAGCATATCTTTAATCATTGATTATAGAAAAAACTGATTGTCCAAGATTGGCTGTAGACGCACGTTTGTCCTGCTATCTAACCATGATTGATCTCAAATAAATACTCAGTCGAGTGTTTCACATACTATTAGCTCGGCTATTATTAATATTAGTGTGCGCTAGAGGGATAGGAGGGTGAACCAAACATAACAGGCGCTACCTGTGAAAACCAAACATGAACTAATTGCACATAACTGGAAATCCGAATTCACGGTACCGATATGAGCGTACAATCTTCTTGTTTCTATACTCAATGGTAAAAACTGTACATCAAATTAAAAATTATTGTTAGTAGAGTAACATAATCTCAGAGGTTTTATCCGATGGAAATGGCGATGGTTTTAAGTTTAAACTACTATAAGATGGTCTAACACCTTTGCAGTGCTCCGTGACTTCTCCTTCCAAGTTCTTATTTTATGTATAAAGAAAAGAATTTAAACTCCAAGTATCCAGTTTGGATATGAAACGTTTTACAGTACTTGCTGGCTTTTTAGCTTCTATGTAGGATGGCCTGCAGTGAGAAGAATAAAATCTTTACTATAAGAAAATATTGAATAATACATCAAATAAAAGGTCTTTATTTGTAGCATAATAGATATTTTTAAATAACATATGTTTTGTTTTATTTATTTTTGTTTTATGTTGTATTATTGAGTTTATAAAACATACACAATGAGTTGATTTTATTATGTTAGTTTCGAAAGATTAAAAATGCTGTTTCTACACATATAAAAAGTATTTACGAAGACTGTTCGGAAAGTAACCTCCGTTTGCTCACTGTGTGGGAAGTAGCGGGTAGAGACCCCATCTTGCGCTGGCGTGCACGACAGGTGACTGGGCATCCAGCCGTATTAGAGTGAAGGTTATACTAGCGCTAGTTTGTTTTCAGTCGCTTGTTGAAATGAATGCTGCGAAAAAAAATTCCTGCGAAGTTGAAGTACGTTCTTTTATTCGATTTTTTGTAGCTAAACAGTACTCAACAGCAGCATTTCATAGAGAATTTTGTGCTCTGAATAGGATAGTCCCATGTAATGAGTGCAGGAGTTGATCGCGCATTTTAAAATGGCAGAACAAATGTCCATGACGAAGAAAGATGTGGCAAGCCGTCTGTGGTTACTGATGATTTGGTTGCAAAAATTTGTGACAACCAACACTTCAATATCTCAGAACTTTCAGAAGAATTTTCACAAATTTTCAGGACTGTTTTGTACGAGGTAGTGACTAACTGGTTAGGATACCGAAAGTTTTTTGCTTGGTGGGTACCGAAAATTCTGTTAGAAAACCACAAAACTCGAATAACAGAACTCACTTCACAGGAATTTTTATTGCAGCACTCATTTCGACAAGCGACTGAAAACAAACTAGCGCTAGAACAACCTTCACTCTAATACGGCGCTACTGACCTGCTTTACACGCCCGCGCAAGATGGTGACCATATCCCCTCTACTTCCTACACAGTGAGCAAACGAAGGTTACTTTCCGAACAGCCCTCATATTTATTTTTTTAAACATTTAGACACAATATTATTAATAGAAAACAATGCTACTAACCTGAACTTAAAAGGTTTATGCACAACAAAATGACAGCATATTACATTTAAATAAATTTTCAATATTGACTTGATTCACTACATTCTCCCATTACTAATTCAAACATCTAAATAAGGCAAATATATTGAACAGTTCACTCGGCTCAGGTTCAAGACTTTTAGAATATCAATACGATTGGAATATTATTATTGACAACTTTTGTAGCCTATTTGAAGAACAAAACACTTTTAATTTTTAAGAACATTATTCAAATGTTGAAACGTTGCAAAATGTTGAAAAAACTTTACCTGTTGTTGCAATTTCTTAAACTCCTTGGGGTTGGTGTTCTTGGGTACAAACTGAAGGGCGTGTTCAATCTTGACTGGTGTACTACTGTGTTGAGGAGATCCTTCTGCCACCCACTAAAATAAAAACTTCAGTTATTATTTTATGTACTCCTTAGCTCCTTCATGTACTCCTTATTTTGTACTACTTAGCGCTGATGTTACTTATCTACTATAAGTTTAAAAAAGCACCAGAGGACTTTTTAGTACTGGAAATAACATTTTTGTTGTTGCTATTTAAACTGTTATTATAGATTCCTCAAACTAGGAGTTATTCATATAAAAACATACAGATATTGAACAATTATTTTAAAATTATTTCTAGCCGACAGCCTTTGCTTCACTACCGAGTGGTTCTCTATGTTTGCTTACCCTTTCCTCTGCCAATCTCTCTAAACCATTACACCAATACAAAAGCTAAACCTGTTGCCATTCTTCAAGATAACAAGGTTTCATAGTCTAGAAAACCCTATAAGTCTACTTTAGGGGGGACGGACAATAGTGCAATCATGGCCTTAAAACATTTCACAATGTCATTTTGTGTTTCCTTTTTGTGTCATCAGATACTTGTACTCTTATCAAAAAAAAAGTAGGCAATTCCTACTCCTTAAGAATTGAATTTTGATAAATCCTTTCTTAGTGGATCTCTGTGATACAAAAGAAGGTAACAGAAGGTCCCACAAAATTTCATCAAAATATGTTCAGTTCTTCCAGAGATTTTGCAATGAGTGAGTATATCGTTTTTGGATTATATATGTAATTTTTATAATAACGCTTGTATACATATAATTATTAGGGTTGGAAACCAACAAGAAATTTGAAAAATTGTAAAGGCTTAGTACACATTTTATCAATAAATATAAATTTAGCGAATGTGAAAAATAAAAACTTTAATTATAATAAGAAATTGAATTTTTATTTTACAAACAAGATTTAAGCAGCCTTCAACTCTTCAGAAAATCCAAAAAGTAGTTTTTTCTTATGTGATTTAACTAAATGGAAATATTTTTCATCTTTGTCGAAACAAGATAGATTTTACTATTTTGTGTTCTTCTATACATTCGAAACGTAACATTTAATATTTCAACAGCATTTGAAAAATAACTTTTTTGTTTGAAAAATTTTTAAAAAATGGGAAGGCAAATAGTCTGAAGATTCCAAATTTGACTGCCTTCAAAATAATTACTACCTCATAAAATTCCATAATATTACTAACCTAAATAGCAAGTTTGAGAATTTTAACCTTGGCGGTTCCTAAGTTACAAACATTTCTTTAGAATTAACCAAAAAATGGATATCAATATATTTCAAAAACCATATTTATACTGTCCTAAATTTTTCCTTATTTTGACCCAAGGTTGGAAATGTTGTTTAAGTATACCCTGTATAAATATAAAACATTTCTGGAGAGAGACTTTTCAAATATTCTACAATGCTAAAAACAGGATCTAAAAGTACTTTTTGGATATAATTTTGGGCATAAAATTAAAACAATCTCTATTTCACCAAATTGAAATGAGTTTGAATGAAAATGTGCAGATCCAAAATTAATAAACTTACTATAAAAAATAGCTTGTTAGACATTTATAATTATTTCTTTACTCACCTTTGGAATATTGAAAATGTGTGAAGTCTTATTAGTTTTCTGATTCAATATACATGCCTTATCTTCCTTGACAAGTTTATGTAACCAAAACATAAGGAACCCATTTGATTATAATATCTTTAACAACTAAATCCTGTTTTTTAATACATTATTATTTTGATGTTAAGCCATTTTATATTTAAGATACTGTTAAGCACAACCGAGCTTTTAAAAAGAACTCTGTAGTAAAACAATTTTTTTTACTTTTGTACTTTTCAATCAACAGCAATCACTGTAACGGAATGGCACTGGCCCAACATGGACGGGAGTATCAGGATGTTCCCATTATCCTTTAAGTATTGTTTTATTCAACTCTAAGTCCTCTTTTTTTATTTCCTCTCTAACGGTTAAACAAACACACACATACGCGGATGCGGGCACGGATGTGCGGGCGCGCACGCACGCACCCACGCACCTCAGACCTTGCGATCTGTAGTCATAACCACAGTAAGCCACATAACTGCAATTTCTAAAACTTGGAGCTTAACTCAATATCCAGAGAAAATGTGTGTCAATATCAGAGAGCATATTTTCAGGGTAGAAACTTTAGCCACAGGCACTATAAATCAGCATTATTGTTGCAACTCATTCCTGAAACCCCAATCGTCAAGAAATGACAAGCATATATGGATTTCCTATGAGTGTGATGAGTGTTTATACATGATTGTAATTTTTGTTCCAAACTAAGGCCCATTATCCTTTAGAATGTGGTATTAATTAATAGTCCAATATCAAATTATTAGCCAGTAGATATTTGCTGATACATTTCAAAATTTATTTTGAATCTGATTGCAATCAAACTAAGAACCTTTGAGTTATGAAATTGAGCTTTAACCATCTACAATATTGACCAATAAATAAATTAATTGTTATTGTAAAGTACAGATTAATTTTAATGGAGTGCCCGCCTTGGAAGTGCTACCCATCACAGAGAAGGAAGAAACAGAAGTCCTTTTCTTACAGTCACAGCTACGCCTCAGTGGCAGTTAGAATTCAGGCCAATAGACAGTGCTGGTACGTCAAAACACACATTGCTCGTGAAGGGATGGAAATAGTTATAGAGAGGCAGATAAGTCATCTCGTAAACCAGAGTCTGCGGTTGATGTTTGAAGTGCATGTGAAATAGGAAGGACAAAGATAAGGAGGAAAGGAGGGAAGAAAGGAGTTTGGAGGGGATAACAGTGGGAGACACTAACGACGGTGCTGTCACTGCCTTGTGGTGACAGAGAACTGTCACCTGGACACACATTCAGCGCACTATATAATGCAACCTCTGTTTCTTCCTTCTCTGTGTAACCATCAAAGCAAGAAGTTTAGTGAATGTCTAGTCTACCTCTAATGGGTGCTACATGCAACTAAATACTACAATGATAAACATTAATTGCCTACGAATTAATTTAAGGAAGCATATATCTTTTATACGTATTTGTATTCTCTTTATTAAACACATTAAATATTAGAACCAAAATAATTAAAAAATATAAAACCCACTTTTTGCTGCCTCTATGACAATTTTCCCACCATATAAAAAGCATAGTACATGGCTTTTTTTAAACATTAGTTTGTAATGTTTTTGCTATGTTACCTCCTGCCATTTTAATGTGCTATCAACTTACCACATGAATTTTGTGTACATTTTGTAATATTTTTAGAGACGAAGAACAATTTTATATTTTATTGCATTTTAAAAACTTATTTTGAATTTAATAAAATTTTTAAGATTTTATTTATTAGAAACATTTATTGTAGTAAATATTTTTATTTTCATTAATTATCCTTTCTAATTTTAAATGTTTATATAAAGAATTCAAGTGTTAGTCAGATGGGTAAAATATTGTTAGCCCCTCATTTGTTGGAGACAGGAAAATTTTTAATCAAGAGACAAGAGATTAACCAATTTAATTAAAAATAAAAAAAGTACTAAATAGAAAGAAGATGATGCAGCCCTTGTTATAAGGAAAACAGAAAATGCTGAAGAAAGTGCATTGTATCAGCCCATATTCTCCATGCATACTCTTACTGATTTTAATAACACATGTTAAGAAATTATATCAATTAAAATTTGACATACATAAATAAATAATAAGGAAATTTATAATGAATTTTTTTTGTTAAAGGGCACTACCTTTAAGTTAGGTTAAAGGGCACTAGGTGAGGAATTAGTATATTGGAGAGATAGGACATCAGCAAATTTACCTTAGAAGACAAGTCCACAAACACCTTAAAGTAGCAAACAAATACACATAACAAGACTAGGAGGAACTCAACTGAGGAAAGTGCCAGTGGCAATAAACATTTGTGCCTTGTGTAGGTCTGTATTTTTTTACTAATGCAAGGTGTTAGTGAACTTGTCTCCTTAGGTAAGAATGCTGTTGCTATATCTCACCCAATAGACTTATCTAGTTCTTTGAAATTGATAATAATAAATGCAATCTAGGACAAATGTCTATTTTTAATAGCGGTGAGACTTTAGGAAAAAATTACTTACATTATTATTATAAAATTGTTATAGAGATACAACCCCTAACTTAGATGTAAAAAGTAACGTACAAAACTACAACGTTTTTGTCTGCTCAATGTTATTCAATTATATTACAGCAAAACCTATTTCAATAAGCAGAAACAATTGACAAATGAAGAAAATGATAACTCATCTTGATAGGGATTAGTTTTTAAAAATTAACAAGTTTTAAATATGTAAGAGTATTTTAGAGAAAAAACAAAGAAGACGGGGAATCAACAGAACAGTACACCTACAACAACTAAATGCTTTCAAAAGTCTCCCTTAGTGTATCTGTATACACGTACAATAAAAATTGGTTCATGTTTTCGATAATAATTTAGTCACTAAACAATCTTTCAGAAATAAAGCCCTTTAAACAAGTTAAGACCAGAACTACAGAATGAAAAGTACATTACAGATGAGAAACCATACTGAGATTAAAAATACAATGAGTTTTGAAGAAAGATAGATAGGCAAACAAAAGGTAAAATTGAACATTTCTATAGACAAAACATTAATAGAAAATCCATAAGCAGGATGAGGGTCACGGATGAAAAAAGGAGGAAATAAAACAACAAGTGAACACCAGGAAACTATTCAAAATGCTTAGCAAGGCCTAATACTAATTGCTTTACAACTTACTAGCGATCGGAAAGTGAGCACTGATTGTTTCAGCCTTGTAAATCTTACAATTGCTTCATAGTATAAAATTAACAAACATGAGGCTAAACCCATTATTCAAGTCTTATCAATAGTGAGGGAAAGTGACAAATAACACTCATTTATTGTTTATCAAAGACTCAAATATATTACTCTAATATAGCTAAGTCAAGTTTATGAAAAAGCATTAGTCTTTTGCCTTTTCATTGATATAACTTTTTAAATAGCTAATAACAAATTCTTAACACTTTCGATATGACTTTTAAATTTATTCAAGGTTCAGATAGAGATTTTTAACGTTGTGAGTAATCAGTCTACAGTATTAAAATAAAATCTGAAAAGTTATAAGTATGATTTAAAAAGAACTTATTCCAACAGACGTTTCACTATGACACATAACACCAACATCAGCCGCTGTTAATAAGCATAACGACTCTTGACAGGATTGCTGGTTCAATACTGACGATGATGTTTGTTGTGATGGTTTCACTCTGACACATAATATAAACATCAGCCCATATTAACGAGCTAAAAGACTCTGAACTCATCCTTTAAGTTATAAAGAACCAAAAGCTAACAAGCACTAATAACTATCAATGAGCCGGAAATGCAGTAAAAAGAAAATGTTAAAATATCTGCCAGAGCAAGCAAGAGTAAATATGGGTGATTATCTGGAAATAATCAATCTGAGAACGCATTAGACATCAGATAATTTAAATGACGTTTATAAGTGAATAACAAATGAAGTGAATTATAATGATTGTACACATAAACAGCTGTTAAAGGTTTAAGAATTTGCAATATTTTATATAAAACCTTATATTGATAAACGTTTTCCTACTCATTATGGTTTACCAAGCAAAAGTTGAAGTGTAACATGAATAGATACAAAGCATAATTTCCATTCATACAAATTCCAGGCAAAAGTCCAGAACATGTGCCAGCCACAAGTGCGCAAAAATGATGTACTGTTTCCATTTCTCATGGCACAAGTCACGGCAGTAGCTTGGCACATTTTTGTCCCCGGCGACATGTTGCAGACCGTTTCCATATGACAACTTTTGCCGGCACATGTGCGACTCGTTTTGTGACAAATTTGTAGTAATGGAAATGGAGCTAAAGTAGTAAATTTGATTGTAGACCAAGTGTGAAGTATAAATAAGAATAAAAGATATTTTCCCAAAATTAGTCTAAGAAGACATTTTGAAAGCCTTAAAACATTGTGCAGCCATGCTCATCTCCCCGATGAACAAACCTTGTTCAAAGACAAAGATTTATACTAATGCAAGATTTTGTAACAATGCATATGATGAGTAACGTTAATTTCCCATAATTATAACAATGCATAAATAAAACATGCATTAAACCACCACCTTTAGCAAGTATTAAAAATGGAAATTTACCTCTCCTGAGTTAGCATCCACCCACTAAAAATAAAAGAACGATAAATACAATTTGTAAATGGAACAAACACAAAAGACAGCATTAAGAAAGTAAATAAAAAATTAATACAAAACTAAGAGAAAGAAAATAAAATCAAAAAAACATTCAAAGTAGGCCTATGTTAATTGAATTTAATATTTTGAAAAGTAAAAGAACCAAAATAATGAATGTAATGTATGGATTCAGTAGTTGGCAAATTGGATTAACTACTTACGACACATTTAAGTGATTATTATAAATGTTATTGTCAATTACAAACTTTGAATACATTGCACATTCCTTCATGTTTTGCTACTAACTTACTCATTAACTTTGCCAAAGGATACTCTTTATAATTTATAAAGTCCTAAAATTATACAAAGCTAACAATCTAACACAAGTATCAAGCAGTTTTTGTTTTGTAACTTAAAACATGGTTATGAAGTGATAGTGAATTTTTTCTAGTATTGTTATGTAAGTATGTTCTGTAATAATGTAATATAGTCATTATTACAGAACAGGGTAACTGTTTGTTACGATCATCATGTATAGTGAGCAAAAGTTAAAAGTAACTTAACTTTAATTTTCAGATAATTTTTAAGTTGGCACCATGATAACAAGAACATTTTTGAGATAAGTGTAAGTACAATATAGTATTCTGAAATAGAATAATTCTAGAGAATTAATATCGATAAACCGGTAACCAAAATATATTTAAGGTTAAGCGTGAGAACCATAACGCCCTAACTTTGCATTTTTTATGCATCTTTTTACAAATAATGACATTTCTTAATATATAACAATTAATCGTGCTTTAGTTATTATCTCTTAATACCTCAATTATTTTTGGTAATTAATTGTGAAATGTGTTTTAATTTTGTATTGATTTTATTGAAGAATCTTTATAATTTTCCCTGAAAAACCTTTTTATAAGGTTACATTACTTTATATTACTTTTACGAAATGTATAAAAATGGTGAATTTTATATAACAAAATCAGGGTACATCTACAGGGATTTTGTGAAAATGATGAATTGACATGAAATTCAATAAAAGTTAATTTGTTTAAGTAAGCAATACATAATGAGGCATTGTACATAATTATATATGAAGATGGCATTGGTTAAAGCAAAGACATGAGTTTGTAACCAGCTGACAAATCTCTTACGTAAATCAGCTGATTTTCCTATGGGTTTAAATACAGAAAGTTACATTTTCTCATTATAATTTTTTGATGTAAGAAATGTGAATACTATTGCAAAAGTCTAAATTTAATTTTTATCTACAAACTGAAAACAAAGAAGTTGAAATAATAATACATAAAAATCTTGATGATTTGAAACCACCATCCCTATTGTAAACTGAAAAAAATGCTGAGAAATAATCAAATAACTGAGTAAAATATAAATGTTTGTTTTTTTTCAAACAGGTTTTATATCAAATTAATATCAGTATCTAAAATGAATCGTGATATAGTTCCAAGTATTAAATTTCTTCAGTTTTAAACAAAGAAAATTTTACTGATGAAAAATCTAACATTTTGATTGAAAAGATTTTGTATAATTTAGAAGTATTTATCAAGAACTATTAATTAAATGACTGAATTTTAAGAATTTATGTTTTACAGAATACTTTCGTATAAACCACGAAACAAAAACAGATTTTAAAAATATTTATTTTGAGATGGGTGTTGGATTGTTTGGCTGAGAAATAAAAACTAATAGTTATATATAATGTTCGTTTATTAAAGCAAAGAATCTACACAATTTTAAGCATGCTTACAATTAAGAACATGCACAGTAAGACATAATTATATTTTACTCTTACAGAGAAAAATAGTAATGATAAAAATGTAATAAAAATCTGCCTGAAGCTAAGATACTGATCGATTTCTTAAAGCAACAGAAATAATGCAATAAAGAATACAAGAAAATGATCATATTTCATTAAAGTATTATATTTAAGACAAAATCAGTATCGATAAACACGTTATTTATTTTATTGACATCATTAATTGAATAGCAACATTTTTTTGCCTAGATTATTACAAGGTCAAAATAGAGATGATGATCTAGCTAGCTTCTGTCAAAGTAGAATGACATTTCTGCAGCCGACAGAATGGTATAGATCCACATCTTCGAAATTTAGAATGGAAAACTGTTATAGTCTATTCAAGCACTGATTAAAAATTATAATATAAAAGAATTTAATGTAAATAGCAAGTTTATCAGGCAGTTTGTTATTTAAATTAATATTGCAAAAGCATTAATATACGTAGTAATATTATAAAATTAAATTAAAATTAAGTGTTTGTGAACCTTCAATTTTGTAAATGAAGTTATATTTGAAATTACATAAATGTGAGAGTAAACAAAATACACCATATCAGATTTCATTGTTAAAATAATAATAATAATAATAATCAGCAAACGGGCTGACAAGGACTTTGCGGCTGGACGTTGTTTGGCTTGTAAATGTGTAGTTGGCACATTGAGTCCCAAAACCGTTAGTTCCAACGTTTAATAGCAGAATCTGCTTAAGTTGTAGCTTTCCGAATGCCTCACGTTGCAGTGTCAACACAACGGGACTTAAGATGCAATTTTTACTACCCACCACCCTGGGAATCTAACCTCGAACAACAGCTCAAGAAGCAACTTGTGTAAGTCTCTACCACCGAATCCTCCTTTTTTTTATATATATAAGGCTCTCTTACATTTTTATTCGTTAAAGGCAGAAAAAACTAGGCGACACAAAAAAGTTAAGGTACTGCTATAAGAACGAAGACTCTAGTCTTGGGTTAAAAATGTGAATCCTCTAGGAAAAACATTTGAGCCTACTGATACAAAGGGATGTTTCATACTGACTGGGAAAGCTGACAGCAGTTGTTTATTTCCAAATAAAAGATGGAACGAATTTGTGAACAAACTTGATTCTTGTTCTTCTATATAGTATTCAACTAACGATCATAACTGGAGTAATTATAACAGTAACTCTTTGCCCAAACAATAAACACGCAACAAAATTCTGATTTTTTATTTCCACATATAATTGAGAAAAAAACCTGAAACTGATTGTTATAAATTTGTTTTTAGTTTATACAAATTGTAAGGTTCACAAACACGATATTATTAGTAATTAAAATATTCCTTAACAATAAAAATATGTTTACTATATTTGATTCCATAATTAATAGAAGTATTTCTAATAACTACTTTCAACATATTTTAAATCATAAAATAACTAGCAACATTTAAAAGAAACAAAGGAACCTAACACAAGGTGCACAACTAACTGTAGGGAGACATGTAATAGGACCGTTAAAGTAACGTTAATATAATCTCTGAGATAACAATTGAAATAAGCACCACTAATTATGGGTTATAGAAAATATATTTTAAACAATTAAAAATTAGTGTTAGACTAATTAGCACTATGAAACGAGTGAAAACAATTTTAATTAACAATTTATAAAATAATTAACATTTCTATGATACTTAATGAAATGTTGTCATTTAAATCAGATTTGTAAAAAACCAAATTTAAAACGTTTTTAAAATTCTATAAATCTAGAATTTTACAGTTTCCGTTATCCGACGTACTCGGCCAAAAACAATACTGAAACAAAAATCGTCTGAAAATAATAAAATGTGCTATTAGTCCGTAATGACGAAAATTGTATGTGCCTTGTGAGGTTTTTTCCTACCTGCTTGCTGTTTTGTTGCTTTCTATATTTGACTTTATGTTGAGCTGTGACTGTACCTTGTGAGTGGCTAATTCACTCATCTCAATTTGATGACTGTAGAGAGTATGGTATTTTTAGAACAGACACTTGTACTACAAATAGCGATCGCATGACTCATGCACTCTTATTAAGTATTTGATAGTTACCAGACAGAAACACACGTATTGGTTCGTCGTATTATAGTTTTTATTTGTTAATTTATTGTTTGAGGCTTATTTACTAAGTTACAGTATTTAATAAGTTGGGTTAAAAAACCACATTGTTATTTGTCACTGTAAAGTTTAAGTTGTGCTCGGTCATTTGTTGTAATTACTGTAGTTTTATTGAACTTCGGTCTGTTGAAATGCCTTCCAAATGTAAAAGAGCTGTACTGTATATGGAAGATAACCTTACTGCAATTAAGTTGTTGTTTATACCGTAATGTAGTGTTAATCCTTAATAAAATGTATGTATTAATTAAAGTACTATTTAGAGTTTTAATTAAAATTCCCTATTATCCAACATTTTTACTTCGGCCCATCTACGTCGGATAAGTGAGGCACTACTGTATGAAACAGTGGACATTCCTTCCTTTACTAAAAGAGAAACACTAGAAAAATTGTGCAGAAAATTAGACATACAGTTAATTACTTGTTAATAAGTGTACAACACCAAAGCAAACACTAAAGTAAACTGTTACGAATCTTTCATTTGAGTCTAAATTTAATTTTTCAGACTAGAATTCACTATTATCATAAATTACTTTCACGTTCTACGATCTTCAACTAACAACACTCCCTACAAAGAAATAAAAACTTATTTAATATTTTTATGACTGTAATAGTCTAAGATATAATTTGCCATAAGATTAACAACCCAACAACATTAAATAAAAATTATATGGTAATTACTTATTTTGATAAGATATACAAATTTATTTTGAATATAACATTGATTGATAGTTCTAAATCAAAGACTATAATTCAAAATAGGTTATAACATTTGAGTATAATTGAAAAAAAAATTACTAACTACAATCACACATCATTTATATATACTATGATAAAAATTGACAAAAACATTTAGGGAATGTGCAATGATATAGAAAACTCTGTTCACAAAGCTTAAATAAAAATATGAGAATGTTAACAACAACACATAAAAGAGATTAAATATCTATGGTCTAAAGAGTACTTTTTTTTATATTACTTTTTAAAATATATAAAATCACAAAACGTGAAATTAAATAATAAAGTGTTAAAATTCTTATCGTCTAGTTTTTAAAAAATAAAATAAAATTCAACAATCACGCAAAGATTGAAGTAATAAATCTGGGGGCTTCCTTAAAGGAATCCTTATGTTACAAGACTGAAAGTATTTGTCACAAAGACACTAAACTATATACTACTACAAATTGTCATTTCACAATCATAGACTCTCAAGACATTTAGCCTGTGGTTAAACAATAGAATATGACATTTATTATAACAAGTATATCTTTAAACATGGAAAATATATCTTTATAATAATCACTTAAATGCGGATATGTAATAAGAAGCTTTTCATTGATAAATCAAAGAAGAGTACAAAAAATCAGAAACTGGAATGTTATTGCACAAAATAATTTGTGGTTGAAAGGGTTTAATTTTTCTCTTTGTTTTCAAAAGTAATTACTTCTACCTTTGTTATTTTCTTGGGGTCCGGAGTTCCAGTTTCCAGAATCTCCACTTTTTGATAGACGTTAGGAGAGTTGAGCCATCTAGTTCGATCATTGCTCTTACGGCCATCAGCATACTTCTTCCAGTTCCTAAACAGCAACAAAAAGTATTTAGTTAAAAAATAGTAACGCATGTAAAATGCAACTGCAATTATTTATATTTGCTTCAAAATCAAGGTCATGGTAAAACAGTTTTGTGTTAATTAAATTTCTATTAACGTCAGTGTGTGACATGGCTCTTATACAGATTGAAATCTTCACATGTCTCATTTAGATGGCACATTTTCGTCAAATTATTATAATTGTAATATGTACACATTAATGTTTATAATGTCTTAGCTAGTGTAAAATGTTCAAGATATTTATTTTAGTTAATGGTGTTAATCCTTGATTATTGATTGTAATTTTCCCACTAATCCTACTACTTTTCTAATTATATAAAGGTGTAATCTTACTTTGCAATACAACTACAGTAGAGTCCTAGTTATCCAATGTAATTGTGATCCGGATCACCTCAATACATAAATACTCTAAGGTTAAAAAATACTGAGAAAAGAAAAAATCTCACTTGGTACGGAGTTTAAGTATAATATCATGAAATTAATGAAAAAAAAACCATAAAAATTGTAAGAAAAATTGTAATTTCATTAAAAAGTTTTATTGTCAAAGTATGTCTAGACGTTGCCAATAAGTATTACATTTTGATCAGTCAGGAAAAGACTACAATAACTTAATTTATTTTTAAGTCTAGAAAGAATCCCCATAGATATTATGGCTGAGAAATTTTCCTCTAAGGAGCCGTCCCTAAATCATGTAACGCCTGAAGGGAGGGAGTTTTCAGCAGTGTTATGCACCGTTACAGGGGAGAGTGGGGGGGGGGGGTTCTACGCAGCGTTACAAAACTATTAATCCTCAGCAATTTGTTTGGATTCATTTTATTGTTTTTCGCCAAAATACAAGATTTTGTTGAAAAGATATTAAAGTTAGATATATTCCTCCCCCCCCCCCATTAGAAAACAAACGGAGGGAAGTTTAAACAATGACTAGAATCTACAGTTTTCGGTGACAACCGCGTCAAGGTACTATCTACAATATTTACAAGATGACCAGACGTTTCGCCCATACTGTGATGTGGCATCCTCAGTGGTTTCTCTGAGACTGTCTGGTCATCTTGTAAATATTGTAGATAGTACCTTGACGCGGTTGTCACCGGAAACTGTAGATTCTAGTTATGACACCGGCCGCTTAAGCTTAAGTTTTAAGTCTAAACAATGACTTCATCATAAATAAAAGTATACATGAAAGTGGATGAGAAAATTTAAATGGAGGTTGACAGCATTACGTAATTGTTGAGGGGGTTAGTATTATCGTTACAAGTCTGTTACTCGTGGGGTAGGGGGTCTGAAAAGGCTGATTTTAGCATTACGTAATTTGGGGATGGTCCCTAATGTAATAGTTGTTGATAAAGACAGCAAAAAATGTCTTCATGTTATCCGATCTCCTATATTATGATTACTATTTGTACCGTTTGTGTTCCAACCATCTTCAGTGGTATTCGAAAAGCACATCATTCCTTAATGTTGTCTGATTATTATTTCATCCTACCATTCATATTTTATCAATTTTTTGTAGTATTTATTACTGGATTTTATGTGCAGAATACCATTAAGTCCGTTTACCAAACAAAACTTTCTCCTGCCATTTAATACTATCTGTATTACTTTCACATTATGCAAGAAATCAATTAACATTTTGACAAACAAAATTCTCCTATCAATATAATACTTGTCATAATAGCAATGGAGAAAATAATGATCAATTCATTAATTCAAGAGAAACATCTCCCTTCCTTTTACACCTCATATCAAACTTATTAAGTAAAATAATAAATAGTAACATAACAAATAATGCAATAAAAATATGATTGTGTTGTAAAATCACAAAAGTTAGCTTAATAACCACATTTAGTGCGAGCACATAGCCGACTGGGCTGATGGTGTCAAGTGGGAATGAGTCACTAGTGAATGCATTCGAATGAGCCAATTATTCCTAAAAAAAAATGTGTAGTATCGTAAACAAGTCAATGTGAAGGCCCAGAAATGGCTTGATATAGTACCAATAGCCAATAGAGACAATAGCTCGACCTTGCTTGTCATCTTGCTTCTTGCTCTACTATCTTGTTATTGAGTACTTTATTTTTATTTCCTGACAATGAGCTGAATTTAGCAAGTACTGTTTGGAGTTTTTCTCAACAGTCAAATGTTCTGTTGGGAAATCAGTCATAAGTTCTTTTTTTTCATCAATCAGTGTCTGATTTTATTATTTGATTTAAAATTAATTGTTCAATCTATTGGCAAGGTTTTTAAATATTATTTTGTTATAGTTTGTACTATATCCGTGCTGAGATTTAATTTTACGAAAGTTAAATAGGGAGTAGGGATTTTTTTAGCTCCTATTATAAGCTGTAGAATATAGTCTTGAGTATAAAAGAACTTTTAAAATTTAGTTTTGAGAAGAAAAATATTTGAGCAAACAAGAAGCAGATACTAAAAGGGTTTTAGCAATATTCTGGCATTTAATTCTGCAAGAGCAAAAATTTACAGATGCATCGCTGCTGGAAAACGCTTGAATATTTGCAAACACATTAAAAGGAGTTGAAATTTATGCTCATTTTACCCAGACATGAGTAAAGAAGAAAGACAATATTTTACTCATGAAGATTGTGTATATATATATATATATATATATATCAATGCAATTCATTGAAAACTTGTTTATGACAGCTGAATTTGATTGTAAACACTTCATATGGAAAGATCATAACTAGTTGATAGCTATATTGATATTCATGAATATTAAAATTATCTCATAATTAGCGATCTATATATTTAAATTAGTTTTTTTTAATTAGCATAATACGTGTTGGTATATATATAGTACAAGTAAACGTCACACAACACAAATTTATTACAATATAAGCACAAAATGTACAAATATATTACAATACAAGTACAAAATTCGTGCATTTTGTACTTGTATTGTAATATATTTGTACATTTTGTGCTTATATTGTAATGAATTTGTGTTGTGTGACGTTTACTTGTACTATATATTTAAATTGTGATGAAGGGACACATTACAAGCTGTTTTGTTCTCTTTTTCTGAGCATCATTGAATTCTGAGAAGTGTTAGTCTTTTCCTTAAATGGCAAGCAATTTATGACTTATTTCCAGACTTTTGTTTGAAAATGGTAAAAATTAGTAAAGTATAAACATACTTCTGTTTGTATCTTTGTATTCACAATAAAACACAGTATCATATAAATCAGGTGACTTATGGCAGTGACTTATGGTGACTGGAGTGGAATACATCTCATGCTCTAACCACATGTCGGCACTGGTGGCGCAGTGCTGTTGCCAAGCTACTTGGGGACAAAGTGTTTGGGAGATTGTAGGCGATAGGTTCTATGCTCGGTTCTCTTAATACTGACACGGCGCCCGTGCAATGGTTGTCAACAATGTAGATACTACTAGAGAAGTCTGGAGTGTCCGTGTTGAATGGTAGTCAAGATTAGGATGTTCTGTAGGGAAGAGAACTGAGTGTCAGACTTGTCAGTTAGCTGAAAATCAGACCAACACTACGTGGTTCAGATTCCACGTAAAGCTGTAGGTCCCATAGTTGCCCTGGCTATTGGGTTATTAATAAATAGTCTTTTCTGAGCTAAGTTGAATTCAGATAGTAATAATGACTACACTAGTTCATCTACACTCATCATATTCGCCCATATCTCTACGATCGGCGTTTAGAGACGAATAATGAATGAATAAGGAATTTAACCCTGTAAGTGCTGAAGCTGTGTTGGGGGGCTGCTTCTGAAGTAGGTGATAGGGACAACAGATTAAATTTGGACTGTGTGAGAGATTTTGAGAACAGGAAGATAAGGTTAGTCAAATAAATTATCTTAGGTTTTTCTTCCATAAAACTATGTTAAAAATCTCTGTCCAGCTTCTGCTATTGCATTGGGTTTGCTGTTGTGTTAAGAAGAGCAGGATCAACAATCTTGTTTATCACAACTATGGAAAACTTGGACCACTCGAAACAATTGAAGTTTTTTGAGAAAAATGTCGGGCACTTAAACTCCACAACTTCAAAGGAAACCAACCACATAAAAAGTAAAGAACACCATACACAAGACCTTTTTTTAGAAATAAACCCCAAGAAAAGGGCTAAAGAAAAACAAACAAACTCAGCGACAAGAATAAATTAACGATCTTCCATCAAAACACAGATAGAATCTCCAATAAAATAGATAGACTCAATGCACTCTTTGATACCTTAAAACCTGATATAGTTGTACTGACTGAACATGGACAAAAAGAAGAAACACTCAAAAATACAAGACTCATAGGGTATACTCTAAAAACAGGATTTAGCCGCAAATCTCACCTGAAAGGTGGAGTCACCATTTATTTCAAAACCACAATAAGCGAAAAAGCGAAAGAAATCAACATGAAAGAACACTCCATTGAAATGATATGTGAGATAGCCTTGAGAATAGCTTTTGGGAAAACATATCTCCACATTGTAGGTATCTACAGAACACATGGTAACCTAGAAACAGGACTGGACATCATCTATGACTCCCTTGAAACAGTCTCAGTAGAAAAACACTCAACAGTCCTAATTGGAGATTAGATATTAACATTGACTGCCTAAACAAAGGAGATGAATTTTTCCAAATGGATAACACTCTAAACTGCTATGGACTACGTAGAATCGATCTTCTACCAACTCGTATAACACATAAATCTCAAAGCTTAATAGACGCCATCTGCACCAACATACCAACACAGGAAATCAAGGCGGAAGTTATAAACACCGCCATATCAGATCACACAGGCCAACTGTGCACACTTTTCGAAGAGATAAAGACAACTAATGCCTCTACTATAAAAAGAAGACTAATGAGCACCAGAAACATTCGAGAACTGAAAGAACTACTGGCCAAGGAAAACTGGGAAGATGTGTATAACTCCCTCAATGTAAATGAAGCCTACAATAAATTTAGTCATACTCTCCAGGGAGCACTAGATCAAGCATGCCCCTTAGTTCAGTTAAAACAAAGAAAGAAAAAAATCAAAACATTTCTAAACGACCCCAATACATTTCAATTAAAACAGCAATTTTTGTCTGCTCAAAATGCCTACCATGCAAGTGGTAGGGAAGAGCATAAAAGGTATGCCTCACAATTAAAAAAAGAATATGACTTACAACTTAGAGAGCTGAGGAAACAGACAAATGCTAGAACCATCTTAGAAGCGGACAACAAATCTAAAGCCATTTGGAATGTAATAAACACTGAACGCAAGACAGCTGAAGAAACTAACTCACTAACAAGACTCAAAATTAACGGAGTAGAAACGACAAACCTCAAAGAAATTGCAGACCATTTCAATCAGTATTTCACATCTATCGCGGAAGAAACTATAAAAATTAGTGGAATTACAAGAAAACCAATAACCCAGCCAATACTTAACAAAAATGTGCCGCATTTGATCCTAACAGAAACAAACCGGGATGAAATGATTAACACCATAAGGTCATTGAAGACAAAGAACTCAGCCGGACATGATGACATTTCATCAAATCTTTTGAAGTTGTGTGAGAATGAACTGAGTAACCCTCTGGTAGATATTGCCAACAAGTCATTTAGAACAGGAGTCTTTCCCTCTGCTCTAAAAACGGCCAAAGTGTATCCAAAATTCAAAAAAACTCGGCCCTGCGGGCCTCACCAGGGGGCAAGCCCCCTGGACCCCCGGATCTTTTTGCTTAGAGCCTACGGCTAAAATTCAAGAAACATGGAACATGCTTTAGCTCTTGGCTGCTACTTGGTAATAGATCACGGATGCTACCCGGTAATAGATCACGGCTGCTACTTGGTAATAGATCACGGCTGCTACCCGGTGGCTCCTTTTTAATAATTTCTGCAAATGTATTTCTCCGAAAACAACGAATTTTAGATTTCATGTAAGGAATTACAAAACAAGAGTTGTCATGGAAACTAAAGATGTACTTTGATGAACGCTTGCAAATAAAATCATTATTGAAGTCAACACTGATATGTCATTGTGTTTTCATGGTTACGCGTCACCTTCCCGCGTCACCCTCCCGCGTAACGTAACGTTTTCAGGCAGTTAGGTCAAGACTAAAGCATGTTCCATGCTAAAAAGAGCAACAACTGATGCAGCTAATTACCGCCCCATTTCTCTGATTCCAACCTTTTCAAAAATAATAGAAAAAATAGTTTTAACACGACTTTTTCATCACCTCAACACATTTCAACTTTTAAAACCCAGTCAACATGGCTTTCTCACAGGAAAATCCACAACAACAGCTCTCATTAATCTGGTTGAGTTCCTACTTGACCAAACTGAAGAAAGAAACACCGCTACAGCAATACTACTGGACTACAGCAGAGCCTTTGACTGCCTGGATCATGAAGATCTTCTTACAAAGCTTACCCTTGGGATCCAAGGCTCTTCCAAGTCATGATTCTCAAGCTACCTGACTGAAAGGATACAAAAAGTTGCATTAAAACATGTACAGAATGGAAGAACAAATATAGTAAATTCTGATGTAAAACCAATAACCCGAGGAGTCCCCCAAGGCTCTGTTTTAGGCCCAATACTCTTCATTCTTTTCACTAACGACTTCCCACAATTCATTCAACAATACTGTGATGCACTCATGTACGCTGATGACACGGTACTGCTACTTGGAAGACCCAGGCCAGAACAGTTGGACATAGACAGCTTTGTGGCCTTAAACATGGCAATACAGTACTGTCACAATAACGACCTGGTTGTTAACGAAACTAAGACACAGCAACTAATACTGGGACGACAAAAACAGGACGTGTCAGGACTACCCGACCTTGGAGAAATTTCTTCTTGTCGATATCTAGGAGTTACTCTGGACGACAAGCTATCCTGGAAACCTCATGTGGAAGCTCTTTGCCGTAGATTAAGCACAGGACTCTACGTAATACGAAGAATTAAGAACACCAGTGACATCGATACTGCAAAAATAGCTTACCACGCACTGTTCGAGTCTCACCTTCGCTATGGGATTGCAGTGTGGGGAGGAACCACAATGGGAAACTGGCAGCGAGTACTTGTGCAACAAAAACGAGCAGTTAGAAGCCTTAAAGGTCTGGAACCAAGAGCATCCTGTACAGAGGCCTTCCGAGAACTCAAAATTATTACAGTAATCAACCTCTATATCCTAGAAGTAGTCTCCTACGCTCACATCAAAATGCCAACAACAGTGAGAAGCGGAGTACAAATTCACCAGCACAACACAAGACATGCTACCAACTACTGCCTTCCAGTACATACCCACGCCTCAACGGAAAAGAAACCAAGCTACATCGGTGCGAAGATCTGGAATGCACTACCAGAAGCCCTCAAAAGTGTAGACAGACAGCGGTTTAGAAAAGATCTGCGAGCCTGGCTGCAAGACAATCCCTTCTATTCCGTCACCGAGTTCTTTGAATGGAGACCATAGAACAATCCATAGTGTTCAACTTTTTGGTTCTTGTTGCCTTTGTATATGAAATGTATTATTATGTTAAATGACGCAACTACTAATCTTGAAGATTATGTAAATAAAGAGATTTTGATTTTTTAATTTTGTGTATGGGAGGGTCAGTAGGTAATCACTACTGTGAGAGTATGGGAGGGAGGGTGTGTCATCACAACTATGGGAGTTTGGAATGTGAGGGAATCAAAAGTACATGTTGTTAAGACGTTTCACAATAATGCACAATATTTATTCAAATTGCTTTTATTTGTTGTCGACAATAAACAATGTATAACAAACGTCAAGTGAAGATGTCACTATCAATTATAAAACATTTATTTTAAAATATAACACTCAAATACAGCGAAAATTACTTTATAAATAGAAGCAACAAATAAGCTGACAAATTACGAAGGTGCAAGTGTTTTCTGACTCAGAGACTTTCTCTTAGATCATCTGATTGTTTGCAAATCTAAGTTGCAGACAGAAGTTTTTTGCTAAAAACAATTTCATCAATCGAATGGGCACCTAATAACATTTTCTAATGCTACCTAAATCATCTCAAGCACTTCAATATTTGATACTATAGCAAATTATTATCTGAAGCAATGCAAAGTTGATGGATAACCGCTCATCACTATTTTGGTAGCATAAATAGTAAATGAAAACTGCATAGCACAGAAGAAGGGTTAGTAAATCAAGCCATTTTTTATGAGTTTTTGAACTAGGGCTGAACTTATAGACAGTCATTTGAAGAATATATGAAAAAAAATATTGGTAGGTAAGCTATACTTTTGGTTAATATTCAAGCTATACTTAAAAATATTTGAAATGAAGTATGAAGATCAACAACCTAATAACAATAAGTGAAATGATGAACAATTAAATTTCAATGAGCAAGTAAAAACCTAAGACTCAACATGTTTAAAAATTACTGATATCAATAAAAACTGGAGAATAGAAATGAAAGAAATCTTTGTTTAAAAAAATTTAAAAATGAAGGATCGTGTATACAGCCATCTTTATTTACAGTCATTCATTAAGTGTGCTTCCCAAGAACAAGGATGGAGAAAATGGGCATGAGGAGGAGGGTGTTATGAATCAAGCGAAATAGAGGTGATAACTAAAAGTGTGTTGTAGCTTATGTGATAATAAAATGTGAAAACAACATTAAAACAAAAAAAAGTAGACACAGAAACTTTGCGGTTTTCTATTCTTATCCCCAAAAATCTATTTGTCACAAACAGTCATATTTTGCAACAACTAAAACTGACAACTCACCCGTGCTTGTACATTTCTTCTTCTTCAAGTAGATAGCCGAGGGACGACACTGCTGGAGGCACCTCTACATCATTCCGAGGTCTTGGAGGATCGCCTTTAACCAGTGGTTGCCTGTATATATACCCTGTTCTGAATCCCTGCAAAAAAACATGTTTGATATTAAATAATCACTATACTGGTAGACTATTTATTGTGTACATTTGATAAGCAACTTTGGGTGACTGTGGTGGTGATTTTAACAGAGGGCAGTTTCCATTTCTTACTGACAGCTGATTTGAATAACAGACCACAAATTTAACCCATTCGCTTATGATCAGGAACTGTACCATGACAGTCATTTTGATCATTAACTTGCAACTGTAATTTAATTGATGAACATTTTCTGGTGGAACTGATGAACATTTATTAGAAAGTAACAATGATGATGATAATGCCAGACTACAATAGAAGGCTTAAAAAAATAATTGTTGGAAACTTACTCCGTAAGTTTCCTTTCGAGTGCAAACAGGCCTTCCAATGAATACATCAAGCATTTGTTCACAATTTACTTATTTTTTATAAATAAAAATGATCCCAATATGTAACATGATTATTATTTTTATGTAAGGAATTAAATTATCAACTAAAATTTAACAAATATATAAGAATTGTATACTCTGTTCAGTTGAAATTGATTTTTAGTTAAAAAAATGTATTGTACTTAATTTTTTACTGATTTTAGGATTTTTTTTTATATTTTTTATACTGATAGATACTTTTATAACAAATTATATTGCCAGTTAGCTTAGTTATTACAGATTGTAAACATAGTATATTGGAGAGATAGGACATCAGCAAACCTACCTCAGAAGACAAGTTCACTAACACCAGAGTAGTAGTAACAAACACAAAAGAATCACATAATCAAATGGATTTTCAGTACCACTGACACTTTCTTCTGATGAGAAGAGAGAGGAAGAGAAAGAGAAAAAGAAAGAGAGAAAAAAAAAGAGAGAGAGAGAGAGAGAGAGTTAAATGTCCCCCTCCTCTCTCTCTTATTTCAGTGGCACTGACAATTTGTGTGATTCTTTTGTGTATGTTACTACTGCTCTGGTGTTGGTGAATTTGTCTTCTAAGGTAAGTTTGCTGATGTCCTATTTCTCCTATATCTAAATAAACACTACTAGAATGAGGTTCCTATTCTGGGCGGCTTAACCAGCTCTAAAATCTTTTACCCCAGACTAGCTACCATTCTTTCTTCTGAGAGCTCTTCCCCTAATATTCTTCTTTTCCTGAGCTCCAGAGCTTCACACCCCACCCTCTATGAAAAAAAAAAACCATCAGTGTACCAGACGACTTGTTGGTGGCAGGATTGTAGCTATCCTTAGTCTCCAGTCCTTCCTGGATCTGATGTCGACCAGGTAAGGTCTGGAGAGTGCAGTTTCTGCATCCATGATATCTGGTATCAAGTCCTATGTTCTGCTGTGTAGTTCATTTTCAATGGCTCACGAGTGACTAGATTTAGATCGGTCGCTACCTGGCCCTTTAACCTAACCTAAGACTGTAAAAATAAAAACTAAGCTTGAATTTAATTGGGTTTTTAATTGAGGTACATCAAGTGACAAATTAATAACAATGAGTTGAAGATATTTCATTTGTCAAGACATAGGAGTTCCAAGACACTAGGAACAGAGCACACTGATGTAATATTTAGAAGAAAGTTTCATGTTTTATGAGTTTTTACCCAACCACATGCAAAATCAGTAATTTTGGCTCTGCACTTTATGCATAATATCATGCAAAATATCTCGACACTCAACATTTTTGTAAATATCTCTTTAATTGAATCTATAAATAAGTTTGTTTCTGTCATTAAAACTGGATATACCCACCAGGCCAGACACTGTTTATTTAACAGGCCCCACACGACTACGACTGTACTTTTAATTTTTATTTGTAAAAGATAAGAAACAATTGTAGCCAAACCTCAAATTAAAGACACAGTTTGCATATTTTGTTTAAAAACAGAGTGAAAGAGATAGGGAAGGGCCGACAAATCAATGGGAAAGCACTAAGAAATATTAAAAAGACAATAAATATATTCTATTACAATTCTTATAATAAAACATGCACTTACAGCATTGTCTAGCATTCGCATTAAGGCTTCAAATTCCATTCCCCCTATTCTGAACCGTTTCTCCTTCTTGTCGATCTGTGACGGTGGAGGTGCCGTGCCTTCAGGAGTGTTCCTCGCTGAGTCGTAGATCTGTTTCCTGATCTCATCAGGGATTAGTTGTAAGTTCTCAATACCCACGGGCATCAGCTTCAACTGAAATAAGCACAAATAAATAGTTCATTACATCAGAAAATATGATACATTATACAACAAAACAAAGTTTTAAGAGAAATAAGAGTGCTATGTAATCAATAAATTTGATGATGCAATCATTTCAATTATAATTTAATTCCTTGATGTAACAAATATTTGGGAATCCCCCTAAACTAGCTATAATACTTAACAGTAAATATACCTCTATAATATGAATAAATCATGCCCGGTAACTCAATATAACAAATTTGTTATCTTCTTAAAGGTAGATTAGTTTACCTCTGCGAGGAAAATAACATTTTACATACTTTTCCAAGCACAAGTTAGAAAGAGAGAGTCAGCTAACAAAGAACATTACTGTTGATATAAAAAACAATAAGAAGTTCTAAAAGTTAGTCAAGATGGTGGTAAGGATCAATAAGCCATAAAGCAGTCAAAGGCGTATTAAGACGTCTTTTGCCTACAGTGCCTTGCGTGACAAGTCTCAAAGGGCTTTAACAAGAAAGGGTCACAATAGACCTAATTCTGATAACATTTGTGTGGCCTAGAATTAAATAGACTACAACTCTACACAGCCTCCAAAACAATAACTGTCCTCCAATAACTTGAAAATGCTTTTTAAAATTACAATTGTGCTGAAAAGTTCACGGAATTAACCTTTATGAAAGACCAAACTACAATTCTATTCTGATCGGTAAATAAATTTAGCTGTATTATAAAAAAAAAAAAAAAAAAACAGACAAAATGATGAGTAGTAAAGATAGACTTCCCTTCATTTTGTCAGTTATAATATTACCAAAATTGGTATAGTATTTTACAAAGTAATTCATCAAACCATTATTTCGGTAAACATGAACAGTAAACAAGTCTGCAAAAGCCTGTTTCACTGTATCTTTCCATTTCAAATCAATAACTCTCCGAATAGCTTTGTTTTATATACCAAACATAATATGAGACTGAATTTTTGCAAAATACATCAGTTTTGCAATGTAATCTACAATGCAAAGGATCCGCAGCAATCTATAACACTTATATGTTGTTCATGTGTAATTGATAATTGGTAGTTATCTTTTACATCAAACATAATAAAAAAAGAGGTAAACGCTGCTCCGCTATAAATTGCATATTAATTAACTTTATACTATCAATCGAATAAGACTAAATACCTGAGTTTCACAAGCCAATACAGTATTGTACACGTTATAGAAGGCCTCTTCAACTGTCTCCCCACAACACATTACTCCGTGGTTTGTCAAAAACATAATCTGGAAGAGAGAATAAACATTAGCAAGGCAACAACTTTTCCATAAGTAAAACTGCTGGTCATTAATCCTATAACATAAAGTTGTAAGCATATCATTAACCCTTTCGCTGCCGGGCTTCTTTGGTGACTCCTACCTCTTCCCTGCCGGACTAGTTTAGATGAGCCTATCCCTTGACTGCCACGCCAAAATAAGACATTTTGTGGAGGTTATCTTTAAAACTCAATAGAAACTTTATTTATTATAGTAGAGATATGATATTTTCATTGTTTTTTCCTGATATACTGTAGTTTATGTATACTATATAAAGTTCACAAAATAAGATCATATCTATTTTTATTACAACAAATATAAGAGAACCTTTTGTAAATTTAAAACGTTGTGTTGCTCGTCGCTTGTTATGGCAGTTTTGGTTTATTTCATTTTCGGACATGGCTATATTTGTGTGAGGGGTGCCTGTACTATGTGATAGAGTTTCATACTCAGCCTGGGGGTTGCGCAATTGTTCTTTTTCAGCAATGAACGTGTTAATAGTACCAACATCTTTGTTGAATCTGCTTAATTTTTGGATAAGTGATACAGAATATCATTTTGAATAAGTCAAAATAAAAATAATATATTTAATACATAAATGAACAGTTTCACAGCAGTTTATATAAAACCCTACAAAATTAATAAATCTCAATTGTCTTGCTTAATCTATTTTTTTCCTTTTTCTGTCTTCACTACTATTCTAATGCTACCAACTAATTTGAATATAAAATATGATTACGAATGGTAGAATATAAGAAATAGTGTAAAACAGTAAAAAACAAATACTTGTCAAAATTATTTTTTTTTTGATTAATATGACGCCGGCAGGGAAAGGGTTAAAAATGAAAAATATATATTTTCCCAGTTTATTGTTACTGTGTACGGATAAACATTCCTTTTCATTACTATTATTAATAGTTCAATCAAATTGACTTAGGATGTAAACAATAGTGTAAAAGATATTGACTATTGATTAACCCTTTTAGTGCTATGCCGCCTAACCAATGGACATACCCAAAAGTGCTAAGTTGTTTTGGGTGAAAATGTTGAGTTTTGGTAAAACGCTCATAGATTCATTATTTGTGGTCATATCATTATAACTTTTGTTTTGTATTGCACAGAAATAAACAGAGAACAACCGTATGGCAAAATGATAAAATAATAAAGTCTTTTTTTCTTTATAAAAAAAATATAAAAATTAATTTAAAATTTTATTTTTTTATTTTTGTACTTTTGAATAAAATAAGAGTGCCTAAATATTGTTTATGTTTTTTTTTTACCTATTCCATTGTAAAGAGCATCTAATGAAGAACAAATTTCATATATTTTCAGTTCATTTTTATGAAAAAATAAGGAGTTTAGAGGAAATATAAAAAATATTGTCCTCGAAAAAATTAGTTGAAAACTTCACATTTGAAACATTTGTTTCAAACAAACTTACAATAACTATGCAATCATATATATATGGCACTGCAATGTTTTATTTACATAAAATCTTTATTATAATAACAAATGAAGCATCAGTAATATTTGCACTGCTTTCATTGTTTAGCTATTCGTCAATAACATTGCGTAGCAAGGAATTGTTCCCGGCAAAGTTTTTATTTGCCATGCTAAAATCAATTAATTTTCTATAATTATTACAGAACGCTTAAGTTCAAAATAAACGTTTTTTATTGCTAATAAAACAAACTATTTATATTTAAAATGGAATTCTGTTGATTGAAACATTATACACGTAAACAACAAAACGCACTCGCACACTTAACAAAACAAACAGACGAACATAACCTCGATTTTCTTTCGAGGTAAATAAATATAAAAAGTCGTTTGTCGGCAACCTAATGGCTATATATCGGTTCTCTGATACCTTTGGAATAAAATGACATTGATAGTGGCCAGTAAAATAAAATAGCCTGTCGTATATAAATAAAATATGTAGCGTCTACTATATAGACGCTCGCACTTTTAGACATAAATACAACGTCTACTATGTAGACGCTGTAGCACTAAAGGGGTTAATAATCTTTCATTTCCTAAGTTGCAATACCATATAGTAGATAAATATACAAACATTACAAAAAGGCACGTTTTTGTTGAAAAAATAGGTTTAATCTTTTGATGCATAGCAAATGAGTTTGTTTCTACATTATTTACAACTTGTAAGGCATCAAATATTATCACGATTGGATATATACAAAAATTAGTGTTATTAACAATATTAGGTGTAATTAAGGCACCAGCAAATTTACATCAGAAGGTAAGTCCACTAACATAAAAATGAGAATCATGTAAAAAAGACAGCACAAAGAACATAATATATATTTTATACAGCTAGAAGAAGGTGCCAGTTGCAAAGAAAAGCTGTCTCTTTCTTGTTGAACTTACTATCTCCTTTGCTGATGTGTAGGTATAGATACTATCCCTATATCTTATATTATATTGATTTCTCACCTAGTTTACAATCAATTCAAATTATTTTAATAGGAGATAGGGCATCAGTAAAACTTACCTGTCCCTAAATTACGCAACACCTGAAGGAAGGGAGGGGGGTTTTTGGTAGCGTTATGCACCGTTACAGGGAAGGTTAGGGAGTTTTACACAACGTTACGTAAATATTAAACCTCAACAGTTTGTCTGAATTCATTCACAAAATTTGACCATTTTCCCTAAAATTGAAGATTTTTAAATTAGTAATACATTCTCCTCCCATTATGAAACAAATGGAACAGTCTAAACAATGACATCATAAATCAAAATATGCATGAGAAAAGATAAAGGGGGGAGAGTTGCTGACAGCATTATGTAATTTTTGAGGGGGATAAGTATTACCACTACAAGTCCATTACACGGGGGAGGGGGTTCTGAAAATACCAATTTTAGCGTTACGTAATTTAAGGATGGCCCCTTAGAGGACAAGACAACTAAGACAGTACACAGGTGAATATAAAAAAGGATAAAAATGTTATAATCAAGATAAAAAATTATCATTGTTAAGTTTACTGATGCATCTCCTCTTACATTAAGACTTGGCTAAGTGCTCTATAACCTAACCTATAACTTAAAATAACTAAAAACCATGTAAAATGGTACAAACTTTAATTCTAACATTAGTTAATTCTGAATAAGCAGGAAAATTAAATACAGTCTAGAGTCCCAAAAACCCGAATCTCGATAGCTTGAACAACAAGACAGGAAATGAAACACACTCACAGCATGCCAGTAAATAAAACGTGCAATGCACTCAACATGCGAGTGAGGTCATTGTTTTTTTTTTTTTTTTTTTGAAAAGTTGTTTTTTGTTCAGTTATAGGTTTTGTAAACTTTTTTATTCTAAATCAACAAAAAGTTTTGTGCATAATAACATAAAAAAAAACTAGTAATCTTTTTATTTTTCCTTCTTACTCAATCACCTGACCACCATTTAGCGAACATTAGTTTGGATGTGTAGGTATTTACTCTACTACAAGTAGTATCATTTCATTTTTTAAATATAAGTTACTCACCTTGTTGATAGGGCCGAGATCACGGGCTAGTTTCTCTTTCTCCTCTGGTTCGCTGATTGAGCCCAAGTACTGGTGTTGGCTCACCTCGCCTATCACAATGGACTCTTGACAGAGTGGCAGCAGTCCGCACTTGAGAGATGACACCTGTTACAAACATATGATTCATAAAAAGTCTGAACATATGTCTAGGAGAGATAGCGAATCAACATACTTACTTGTAAAGGTCACTTACACCTAGCAGTAAAGAACAAATAAAGAGACATTGTATGACATAAATATTCAGTGTCATTGCCACTTTTCTCAGGCGAGTGAGTGAGAGACTGACTTAGCTTCCATTATCACTGAATAGGAGGCAGTGCTACAGGTGTATAGTGTTGTATATCCACTGAGCAGCACTCGGGTTTTTAATCTTTTCCAATTTGTATATATGAAGTTGAGAGGGTAGGATTGTTGAGGGATAGGAAGGCGAGTGGGAAGTGTGTGTGTGGGTCAATACCACTGTACATGTATCGGCGGGCGGGCGGGTGGGTATTGAATATCGGCTGTATTTTCATTTTTAATACAAAACCAACCAGTTTTCATCTCTCATTACAAAAATGGTTTTTTTCTGAAATTATGTTTAGATTAGAAGTGCCGTGGGATTTAGTTATCCACTGGTGTGCTGATTCCATCTTTCTTAGTTGGGAACAATGCCCATGGGAAGGAAGGGATCTGAATACTTCAGTGGTGTAACACTAGTCAAAAATTTTGGTTATTGAGAAGGGTTCAGGTTTTTCAGGAAAAACTGGATGAAAAAGAAAAAACTTCATTAAACCAGAGATTTTCTGTAGATATACAACTCCCACTACTGGCACCTAACCAGCAATAGTGGAAGCTAAGCCAGTCTCTCCCTCCCTCCCTCCTGAAGAAAATGCCAGTGGGTATTGAAAATTTGTGAGATTGTGTATATTTTGTGTTTGTTACTACTACTCTGGTGTTAGTGAACTTGTCTTTTAAGGTAAGTTTGCTGATGTCCTATCTCTCCAATATACTTATTCATAACTTACAGAACTGTTTACTCTTAAAACTAAATTAAGATGTAAATACACAGCAATTCTTAAAGCAAATGACTGCATTTGGCGATGACCACTGAATTTTAGCATCAGTTTGGTTGGATGCAGCTTTTGCCAACAAGCTTCGCTACGTTTCCGCGGTACACTGAACTGAACCACCAGATAAACATATCGGCCGGCTGTGAAACAGTATAATTGGCTTGCATAGAAAATCTAATCTGTGATATGAGTGAACAGATTTAATCTTTATAATCCACGTTGTTTCAATTAATAATATACTTTCTTACATAATATTAGTTATGAAAAAAGGAAAAAGGTTAAACAAAATAATGCCACATAAAATGTAGGAAGGCAGGAAGTAAAGTTTTATTTATCAAATGTTACAGTTACAAACAACAAATCAAAATTATTGTGTTGAGTTTAGATGTATATATTTACGAATCTGGCAAACTTAACATAGGCTTATGATGGTGTCTGCCTTTTTCAGGTGTCTTGGGTGAACAGGAAATTCTTTTGTAAATACTCGTTCGAAAATACTCGATAGTCGAAAAAATTCCACCTACTCGACTAGAACTCAAAAATCACTACTTACACACCCCTAGTTTCAGGTATTGACAACAATCAGCTGATCTTATTCAAACTAGATGTATTTATATCTAAATATATGATACATTTTATGATGTGGCATACTCAATGGTAAAGCATGGATGAAATGTCTGGTACATGAAAATAGCACATTAACAATATTGCTACCTAAAGGTAGTCACACTGGAGGATACTTAGGTCTATGATCTGAAAGTATCCTTACAGCAAGGACGGAAGGTGTGTGGAGATGGATAATGCACTTGATGTCTGGACGAGCCGCATGGACGGCTGCATGCAGCTGAAAGCCTGGCACATTCACTCCAAAATTGGTGGTCCCCTGCTCTACAACTGCGCCTTGCATGTCAACCTTCACAAGACTGGACGCTGTTATCTCATGATACAGCATGCCAAATGCGTTCACTAAGAAATGCTCCTGGTCTTGATTTAATCTGGCCTGCAACAAACAACACTAATAATCAGCAATGATCAACCAGGCTAGGCAGTACTCATTTACTTAAAAGTAACCTTTCAGTTATGAGTATACAATAATTCACATCTAAAAGGTATGTGCTTAATTATACCATTCTAATCAGTAGAGTTTGCAATGCTAACTTTGACTTAACAACTAATGAGAAACGATCCTCACGGACACTTGAAGCAAAACAATTTTCTTAGTTAATTAAAATACATTATCCATTTCTAATATCATAATCATTCCCTATAAAGTTAAGTGGAAGAGAGGACTTTATAGACCTGACTCTGCCTAAAAAAGCAATTTTTTTATTTCATCCTGCATATCTAAAATGCTATATCTGTTACTAGAAAGTTATTTGCTGATGTACGCTTGTTCATAGTAGGTCCCTTAGTTGACCTGTATATTGGGCTATTAATAAATGGCCACTTCTGAGCTTAGGTTTAACCCAGTTAGTAACCTGACTTCACAGGTCATCCTACCCTCATATGATCATTCATATTCACCTTAAAATAAATATGCACAAAGTTGTGTCAGCAACTAATATCTGAGAGAATTTGCTGTAGACGCTCGTCCGAGCTGCTATCTAGAGGTGAATTGTCTCAAATAAGTACTCAAACAATTGTTTGGAGTTCTATTATTAAGTTAACTATTAGTCACTTCAAAGTGTGCTGGAGGCAGACAGAAAGAGGGATGAAGAGAGAGGAGGGGAGAGAGAGGGAGAGGGAGGGAGAGAGGAGAGAGAGAGAGAGAGAGAGAGAGAGAGAGAGAGAGAGAGAGAGAGAGAGAGAGAGAGAGAGAGAGAGAGAGAGAGAGAGAGAGAGAGAGAGAGAGAGAGAGAGAGAGAGAGAGAGAGAGAGAGAGAGAGAGAGAGAGAGAGAGAGAGAGAGAGAGAGAGAGAGAGAGAGAGAGAGAGAGAGAGAGAGAGAGAGAGAGAGAGAGAGAGAGAGAGAGAGAGAGAGAGAGAGAGAGAGAGAGAGAGAGAGAGAGAGAGAGAGAGAGAGAGAGAGAGAGAGAGAGAGAGAGAGAGAGAGAGAGAGAGAGAGAGAGAGAGAGAGAGAGAGAGAGAGAGAGAGAGAGAGAGAGAGAGAGAGAGAGAGAGAGAGAGAGAGAGAGAGAGAGAGAGAGAGAGAGAGAGAGAGAGAGAGAGAGAGAGAGAGAGAGAGAGAGAGAGAGAGAGAGAGAGAGAGAGAGAGAGAGAGAGAGAGAGAGAGAGAGAGAGAGAGAGAGAGAGAGAGAGAGAGAGAGAGAGAGAGAGAGAGAGAGAGAGAGAGAGAGAGAGAGAGAGAGAGAGAGAGAGAGAGAGAGAGAGAGAGAGAGAGAGAGAGAGAGAGAGAGAGAGAGAGAGAGAGAGAGAGAGAGAGAGAGAGAGAGAGAGAGAGAGAGAGAGAGAGAGAGAGAGAGAGAGAGAGAGAGAGAGAGAGAGAGAGAGAGAGAGAGAGAGAGAGAGAGAGAGAGAGAGAGAGAGAGAGAGAGAGAGAGAGAGAGAGAGAGAGAGAGAGAGAGAGAGAGAGAGAGAGAGAGAGAGAGAGAGAGAGAGAGAGAGAGAGAGAGAGAGAGAGAGAGAGAGAGAGAGAGAGAGAGAGAGAGAGAGAGAGAGAGAGAGAGAGAGAGAGAGAGAGAGAGAGAGAGAGAGAGAGAGAGAGAGAGACTACTGGTAATGATGTGAAAACTGAAAAAGGAAAAATTAGAAGACAGAAAATCTGACTTCACGGGACCTATTTGAGTAGACGGTCAAAGTATTAGAAACCTACGACAATTTAACAATCGTTAACAGACGCCATCGTCACTGCGGGTCGTAAGACTTCATCATTTTTGTAATATTTGATTATGGTATTGTTTTATTCCTAATAATTGTTGTCTTTTCAGGTTAAAATGTAATCTTAATAGTAGTCTCAGTCCTTCCGAGTCATATATATATATATATATATATATATATATATATATATATATATATATATATATATATATAATTGTTTGTGCGTGTTGAATGTTATTTTAAATTAATTGTGTTTTTCAGGTATCATTTATTTATGATTAGTTAATGTAATCTTATTGCAGTCTGATTTGAATATTAATTTTATTGTGTTTTACATTTTTCGTTGATATCGTGACCTTGACAGCGCCTAATTGGCTATAATAATTTAATCCTGTTAATATTTTTTATATTTAGTAGAAGTTCATTTTGTTGTACTCCTTTCTAGGATCTAGGTTAAAATGTAGATAATTATTAGAGTAGATAAGTTTATTAGTTTAAGAACGTAGTTTTATAACATGTTTGTGTAGATGTAATTTAGTTTTTAGCACTTGAAAAAGGTTTGGGTTTTACCAAATTGAAACGTCGTGATTGTTATTTTTCACGTAATGATGGCAAATGTCCAACTACCTTTGTCTCCCTCATCTAATTTAACAATCCAGGATATTTATTATTATTGACACTATATAACTGACTTACAGTGATGTGATTGTGAATAGATTGCGTCCATCCATAGAGATCTATGAGCCTGTAAACAGCAGCCAATTTACACCTCAAGATTTTCTCTCCCTTGGCGTAGCCCATACTTTCTACCCCTCTGATGTCGTTTATTGGCACAACACAATTTGAACCTGAAACATAAAATCATGTCTTATTTGTGAAATCACTGGCCTAAAATAAGAAACACTGTTTCATTGTATATAATAAATCGTTTTCAAAGTAAGTACAGTAAAACTCGATAGTTAAACTCTCGAAACTTAAGACACTGGTCATGGTGACGTTCATGGCAATATTATTGTCTTTGGAAGACTATGCACTATATTGCCTGGTGCAAATCAACGAAACAACAATTTAAAAGTTGATAAAAGTTAAATATTACCAATGCATACTAAGTTACTGTACCTTGCTAGTAGTGTTCTGTTCATACTATAACTTCGTATAGCAATTCCACACCAATTAAGTAGAACATACATTGTTCATCAACAAGTAGTTTGTTTTTAGCTGATAAATTTTTAATTATTCATGAAGAATTTATAGTACAATTTCCCTAAAAATAATTTTTCTTTCGTGTTAAATCATACATTTATTGTGATCCAACACTTTAAGACTTAGACACTCCTGTAGTTACAAAGTGTTGAACTATTTCATTTTTCCAGACTTCAAAACATGTGTTCTCTAGTAAGCTGGTCTAAACAAGTTTTATAAAACTCACCTACCAGGTAATCCAGTGCTAAAATATATCGCAAAAGTTTATGAAAGAAATATAATGGTAAGAGACTTGTGTATAAATGTAAAATATCACTTTGACAATGTAAGCAAAATAAAGAACATCTACTTGGCAGAGTGGAGAGCTATTTATAGTTTCAGTCATGTGTCTCTAGTTAAGTTAGTCATAGAAATATTACTGGTTTAGTTTACCTTTTTCTGTTGTAACAGTTCTTCAATTATATACTGCTATGTACATTTCAAAGAATATAAAGCTTCATCATCAGGCTTCCAATAACGTCACTGTTTAAAACATTTAACACTAAAACACATTTAAACAGTAACAGTGACGTTTTTTTTTAGAAGCCTGATGATGAAGCTTTATATGCTTTGAAATGTACATAGCAGTAATATAATTAAAGAACTGTTACAACAGAAAAAAGTAATTTAAACCAGTGTTATTTCTATAATATAACATTTTTGAGGCTAATAACACAAAATGAATTAGTCAGTCAACTAACTAACTTGTTGACAATCTTAACACTGTTTATGACACACTGGTAATTCTGTCAAAGAGTTTCTCATTCTATAGCCTATATTGCTAATCAAATAGCAATACAAAATAAAGAAACCCTAATTTTGTAAAGGATAACCAAACCAATAGACAGGCATAACTGTAACACATAGCGCCAAACTGCAGAAACTGCAGATTGCAGACTATTAGTAAGATTTAATTGTTTAGAGTTAAGTGATACCATCTCTTTTTCTAACTTTTATGGGAATAAAAACAGCACCTTAAAAATTTTTCATACTAATATTAGGAGTTATTCCAAGAACTTCGATGAAATGCTCAGTTATTTAAGTGAAATGCCACAACTAGATATTATTGTTTTAACTGAGTGTTGGCTTTCAGATAGTGGCGATGGGCAGGGGGTGGAGAGTGTTGAAGGGTTTGATTTTGTAACTACTAACAGATATCAAAACCGTAACGATGGAGTTATTGTTTATTTTAACAAACGGCTAACTGTAACTACAGAACAAATAACATTGGGAGACGTTTTTGGCATTAAACTGTGTTTCCCATTTGCAAACCAAAACTTTGTTCTCACTGCCTGTTACCGAACGTTTGACTGTAATTTGACTTCCTTGACAAGTTACAACTTTACTATTCTAGACTAAATAAAAAAGACGCTCACATTTGGCTTGGGGACATAAACGTTAACACTTTGATAGACACTCAATTCTCAGAACAATACTTAAACTGTTTGACTGCCGGTGGACTTGTACAGTGTATTGATAAGCCAACAAGGGTGACTGACAACAGTGCTACGTGTCTGGACCACATATTTCTACGTTACAATGACATGAACAGTGTACAAGCTGCCGTGCTCCAGACACACACCACTGACCACTACAGTACAGGCCTCACTATAGCAACACGCACAGACAGAGTGAGCATTCCAACTGTACACAACAGCACATACTTAGACCACACACTATTCACTTCTAACTTGCAAACTATAAGCTGGGAACCAATTTTAAACAATCAAAATGCTGATTCCTCTTTTTCAGATTTCAATAACATTATTCAGCAAACTATCCAATCCTCTTCCAAAATCAAACGCCATTCTACCAGGCTGAAAAATTAAAACCTTGGATAACTTCTGACCTCGTGAAAAAAATACGGGTTAGAGACAAATTAAGCAAGAGAGTAAAACGCCAACCTTTTAATGACGTTCTAGCCAATTTCTACCGGAATCACAGGCTGTATTTGAGTAATGAGTTAAAAGGTGCCAAGTGTTATTATTATCGAAACAAGTTACGAGAATCCAGTGACAATCCAAAACTGTTTTGGGGGGTTATCAACGATCTGATTGGAATACGTTGTAAAAAAGACGCTTTCCCAATAAAAAAATTTCGACCAGGCATCGCTGATTATAACGATTTAGTATTTAAAGAAGTGGCAGAGGAATTCAATACTTTCTTTTCAACCGTAGGACAAAACCTTGCAAGCACGATACACGTTACAGGACCTTTACTAGTTACTGACTCAGACTATAGACTTGACTCAGAGCTCACCTTACACACTGTTACTGAACAGGACATAAAACGACACATAAATGCACTACGAGGTGGCTCTGCTCCTGGCTATGATGGTGTTCCTGCTTCAATATTAAAAAAAAAACATCGAATTATTAAGTCGACCACTTTTACACCTGGTCAATCTCAGTATATCCACCGGAATCTTTCCAGATATTTTCAAAATTGCTAAAGTTCTTCCCTTATATAAAGATAAAATTCATACAGATAAAAACAACTTCCGTCCGATCTCTTTACTCAGTGTTTTCTCTAAAATACTAGAGAGAATAGTCAAAGAACAGCTTGTTAAATACCTGCAAATAAACCAGATTCTAACAGAGTGTCAGTATGGGTTTAGGCATACTTTTTGATGTAAACAAACAATTGCACGACTCTATTTCCAAAGACGAGCGAATTATGCTTATCTTTTTAGATCTGAAAAAAAGCTTTCGACAGCATAGATAGAAATTTACTACTACCAAAGTTGGAGCAAATAGGAGTGCGTGGTATAGCACTTGATTGGTTTTCTAGCTATTTAACAGAAAGACGACAATTAGTTGCCTTGGGAGGGGTCAATAGTAATTTACTTCCAATAGATTATGGTGTAGTTCAAGGTAGCACTCTTGGACCAATATTGTTCTTAATATATATCAATAATATCATAAGATTAAATTTAAATAGTAAATTGTTTCTTTTTGCCGACGACGCCTTGGCGCTCGTAAAGGGTCGGGACTGGACAGAGGTGCGCTCATTTGCTTTGAGAGATCTCATGTCCTTAAAAACGTGGTTTGATCAGAATCTCCTTTGCTTGAACGTCAGTAAAACAAAATACTTACCTATTTCGTTAAGGAGTAATATCGATTATACCTTAGATAATTTAGTGATTCATTCTTGTGGAGACTACAATAGCCGGGTATGCGGCTGCGAGGCTATTGAGGGTGTGACGTATTATAAGTATTTGGGGGTAATTTTTGATAGACGATTAAACTGGGCTCAACACATAGACTGTTTGAAAAAGAAATTACGTAAATACGTATTTGCGTTCAAGCGGATTCGAGATATTCTCTGTGAAAAAGAAATCAAGTTAGCGTACTTTGCCTACGTTCAGTCCTTGTTGTCTTTTGGAATAATTTCATGGGGGGGAGCTTTTAAAAGTAATTTACAGCCTCTTAACATCATTCAAAAATCTATATTAAAAGTGGGATTTAACAAAGGTTTTAGATATCCAACTGACGCTCTGTTTTTTGAAACTGGTATTTTAAGTGTACGTCATCTATACATAAAAGCCCTTTTAATTCATATATTTAAAAAACATAACATAATCTTTTCTAGAATTTCCCACTCGCACAATACAAGATATTCACGTAATGTTGGAATTTCAGCTGTTCCCTTAGCTAAAACCTATCTATCAACAAATCCATTCTATACATGTCATACATTGTTTAGAAATCTGTCCAACTATCGTCAAAATGTGGGCCTGGTATTGTTCTCTTCTCCATCATTAGCTTCTCTAAAGACAAATGCTAACCAGTGGTTGTCTCTTATCAGTACACAAGAGGCAGAGGCTCTTATCACTGCCGAATACAGACATGGCCACAACCTGAACATCCTTTACCACGCAACTACGGACTGATTCTATACTACTACTATAGTTTTTCAGCCTCAGCGTTCTCTCTGCCTCCCTCCTTGACTCATGTAGGCATATATTAACTTTTTTTTCCTTCTTTCTTTTTTTTTTTTCTCTCTCGTGCTTGTGCTGTAATAAAGCATTTTTGAATGTAGCAGAGTTACTTAACATTGCCAAATTTTCAAAACAAATAGTTAAAAAAGAAAATGAGATGGTATACAGAACTAGTTAAAAAAAATACATAAATAACATTCTTTTACAATTTTAAATACACTGGATAAATTAGTGAAAATATTATTCTACTGATAAGCAACTCAAGCCTACGCACAGGCAGCATTTCTATGTAGGCTTATTTCCATACACTTTTTTTTTCTACTAAATTTAAACTAGCAATACTCTAACAATTTCAGCAATACAGCAAAACCCACGCATAACAGTCCTAGTTTCCACCTTTTTTCTTTTCTTTAACAGTATTAGTAGACCAGTTGTAAATCTAAATTCTAAAGTTAATCTTTAAGGAGTTGTGTGTTTTAGTTGTATTGGTATTTCACATGTTAAATGGTTGATTTAAGAGTATTTTTTTCCTATGTATACAGTTCAATTTTTGTAACATTGTACATTTGCATAAAAGGAAATAAAGTTATTTTGAATTTTGAATTTTGAAGATAACATGAAAGGACGTTATCGGCTGATAGAGGACCAAAAACATTTTTGTTGCAAATTAAATACGTCGCTGCTTACATGTGATGGTCATTCATGCACAAGATAATATTATAAGTAACTCTATCGGTGATTTAAATAAATCAATAATCAACATAAACATAATCACAAATCGTTGTGTCTTCTGATGTTGTTTGGCAATGAAGTGAACTAACGTAGTTGGCTCGGCAAAGATAAATATAGTAATTACTAATGTGTTGATAATGTTGAGTGCAGGTGATCTGTCTTACCTCCCCCTGCTGTAACAGGTGGTCTGAGCAGTGAACTCATTGAATGTGTCAACTACTGTTGATAACTGATGACAGATGACAAGATTAAATATATCAAATATGTGCTGGATGTTAGTGACTACCTACAATCCAAACTGTAGTGTTTGTATAATGTGCACGTTACCATATTGAACAAGAAAATTACGTTTACCAACTAATTAAGGATTTACTCTTCTAAAAGATGCATTGAACCACTATTGATTAATTGTTGTTTATTGATTAATTAATTTAAGTGGGTTTTATATTATTTTATTATTAAAACTAAACTTTATTTATTGCAGTGATCTTAATTAATTAATTACAGAATATTATTACGGAAAGACAATTATAATAATCAGTAATCTTGATCCTCCAACCACTGATACTTTGAATTTTTCAATCAGTATTTGTAAAAGCCACCTGTTTGTCTATTCTAACCTATCTTCTCAGCTGTTTTGACAAATTGTTGTCATCACAGTGCATCCTGACATTGACGATCTAGACGCGTATTGAACTACCTATATTAAGTAGGCCTATTAATTGTATTTATACTGCTTTATTCTATACTGCTTGATGACAAAAGATAACTAGCACACTAGAAAAACTGCTGACATCGGTAGTGTGTCAACACTAACTATTTCATGGTACTAAAAGCAGTGTTACTGTTTGCTGTTTATTCATATGAGCAATGTAAGTTTTTGTACTGTTGTGATTGTATTTATGACTTTATAAGTTTTCAGTGCTCTAGATTGAATGAATGAAAAAGAAAAATTGATGACATCATTTTTTGACAATGGACAAATAAGAGACAGATAATCTACAGAATGTAGATTTTGCAAAGTTGCATAGAGGGATGCTTCTTCACTATTACGTTATCATGTAAATTTTGTAGCTAAAAATAGTTAAAATTTGAACCAATACCTAATTTGTTATGTCTTACAGATCTTCATAAAATTTTTAAGAAAATACCACTGCAAGATATTTAATTCTTATCTCGAAAATTTTATCAATATCCCTAAATGTATTTGGTTGTTCCGTCAAGTTCCTGTTCTGTATCCTAAGATCCGTTAAGCTTACAACACAAAAAGATTAAATAAAAAACTACAAACTTCTAGTTTGAGCAATTATATCTTTTACACATTAATGACATATTGATTAATATGACATGGTTACGGGTAAAACATTTTACAGAATTTTAATAACAAACCTAATACGAGTTATTATTTTATATTCCTAATAGTGAACTGAAAATAAAACAAGAACTTGACTCAGACAATGATCGTTTTGTCCAAGTCGCTGAGAGTTTTGGTCTTTCACATAAATCCTAAGCCATTAAATGATACTCCGATGAATTAAGTCATATATATATATCAAGAGAGCCCAAGGGCTCGTCTGTTTCCTGGTTATGATCGCTGTAAAACACTTTTTTGCAACGTCATGATATAAAATAGGCCTAAATAAACATAAATAGCAGTGCAGAGAACATTGTGTACAACCTGTTATTGGAGTCGTAAACTATGATTTTGACATTTGAAATGAGCGCCCTTTAGTCACAAATAACAACTTTCAGTGGTGGGGAGAGTTTGAATTACTACTGTATCAGAATAAATAATCAGACTGATCAAATTAAACAGCCTAAAAATCTACTTCTTTAATTCTTTAAAGAATACTATAGTTATAAGTATTGAAAACATATATCTAAATATAGAAAAATATGCAAAAGGCATAACAAAATGTTAGAATATAAGTACTAAAATGAGATAGACAGTTGTCTAAATCAATAGATAACTAGAAGCACGGCATGTAAGAGCCTGTTGTTAGATGAAACCAGCATGTTTTGAATGAATACTTATATGGGTATACGAGATATTTTACAAAGTCGAAACTCAAATAAAACTTTCAACAAAAATAATGACTTGGTCGATAAATGTAAGAAATTCAGGATATTTTGGAAATATAATAAATTAGATAGATTCCTAATATAAAAACAGGGCTAGTTTAATTTAAATAATGCAAAATAGAACACAGCTAAAAAGTGTTCAGTTCTATTATTATTTTATTGAGTCCAAACTAATACAGTACAGTAAAACCTAGCATATCCCTGTGTTATCAAGAATAACCAGCCCAGGGAGTTTGGTGACAAATGGAGGGAATATTAGTTCTCAGCACTTGAAATTAAGAAGGAAGGGAGGGGAGTGTAATAAGGGATTTACCCAAAGCAAACGTCACTATTGGAGTAATAGTGTTCACCTACACTATTGGAAACATTGCTCTAGCATGTCGGTAGACGGATTGTGTCACCATTCTGTGTGCGTTAGTACAAATTTTTCTAGTATACTGTATTATGCTTTTTCACTGGGGGTTTTTTTTTTTTTTATTTAGTGAAAGTTTCCATTACATAACCATAAAGCACCTAACTAAGAAATATGATACTGGCTCGACCAAATGTGTTTTAGTTTTATTTTTGTTAAAAAAAGGGCGCTATTTCATAAATTTATTACTAAATATTTTGGAAAACCCTTACAGCTCAGTATTGAACAATCCATTAATTACGTATTTCCTTCCAAGCATAACCGCAATATCCGTGATGCATTTGCTACACAAAAACCCACATCTTTATTATGGTAATTCCATATCCGGCCACATTAGGCTGGATATGACAGGTTTTACTGTAATATAAATTAACTACATCAGATTATTTGAGTAAAAGTGTTATGAAAATAGACATTAACATAGTTCATTGATACATTCTTAGTTATTTGTAAGAATTACTTCTTGAATCCTTCTGGTCTGATAATGTTAACATTTGACCGAAATAACCACCACAATATTTTAAAAAGTTAAAGAATGTCTTATTTTACCAGGCAAAGTTAGGGCTAAGAAACACTCCATAAAACTTAATCTGGGGGACCATCAGCTTGTGGGTGACTTAAGAACCACCACCAAAAACGTAGGCCAGCTGCATGCAAGGACGGAATCGATCAGACGGTCACTCATCCAAGGAACAGCCAAATTCAATTTTGATTGGCATTGTTTTCTTGTGATAACATCAGAACTACGATAACATCAGTCACGGCTACTGGCGTATTCATACATTTTGTAATTAAATTGTAGTAAATTTGTGTTGTATGAGTTGAATTGTTTTGTATTCCTACCAATATGTAGTAAGTACCAGTATGATAAATAATGCGAGGCATGTTTTTAAAGTCAGTACCGTTTTGGAATCCTGTCGCTGTAGCACTGCGGTCGGCTTTCAGCGCATGTATGCTGGGTACTACTATCTATTGACAAGCCATAGCCGCAGTTACGGATCCAATCGACTGTATTTAAGGTCATTTATGACTGTTCAAAATTCCTCCTCCGGTTAAAAATGTCGCCAACTGTGAATTATGTGCTGTGTACTTCTTGATACTTGAAAACACACTACATAATGATGTAGTTGTAAAGCGTCTGTTTTCTCTAACTTTTTTCATCAAAATTTTGCACCAAGTCATCAGTAATGAGTGAAGGTTTCTGACATCGTTCATCATCATGCATATTCGCACAACCTTAAAAGCTCTCACCCATTTACATTCCATCCCATCACTCATTCTGTTTTCTCAATAAACTTTACAGATCTCTCGATGAATGTCAGCTGCTTTCATGTCTTTATTGTTACAAAAACTTACCACAACATGTACTTTACAGTTTGCGGCATTTTTAATCAGTGGAGGAATTTTAAACAGTCATAAGCGACCTTAAATACAGTCAAATAGGTCCGTAACGGCGGCTGTGGCTTGCCAAAAGATAGTAGTATCTGGCACGCATGCGTTTAACGCTGATCGCAGTGCTACAGCAGTGGGATTCCAAAACGGTACTTACTTTAAAAACGAGCCTCATAAAAAACTATTATAATATACACTACAAAAATATGAAAACTCACTTTTAAAGAAGTTAGTGGACTGAAGTCGTCCACCCTGGATGCCCATCATGTCAGATATCTGTTGCAGCAACCCTGCAGGGCCGTTCCCGTCCTTCATTTGAGCTTCGATGATCCTCTCCAGTTCCTCTCGGAAAAGGCGGCTGCTCATAATCATCTCCACTCTTTTCCGCCTCTCCATTTCCCTCATGTCCTAGAAAAATCATTTTTTATTTTAACTTTACAGTAAAACAAATATCTAATAATTATTTTAGATTTACTGTTTCATATAAATTCTACAGCTTGTTCAGCTTAAACCAAGGTGGCTTTTCAATTTTTAACAAAAATCAACATATGATCAGAACAGTTCTTCTAATATCAAATTTGAAATTGTCAAGAATGGCTTTTGACTTTCACATATTTTCACTATATAAAATTATTAAAATACTCAATTTTTACAAAAATCAACTTGGGATCTAGTAGAGCAGTTCCTCCTCAATCAAATGATACTTCCAAATGTTACAATAAGATTATTATCAAACAAATCCTTGATAGATACCCATGTTGCTGGTTTTTTTTTTTTTTTTTTTTTTTTTTTTTTATTTCTTGAGTAAAATAGCATGGGGGGAGCTACTGGGTGCAGAATTTTATTATATCTTTGAAATTATAATGATCATTGAACCCAAAATGATACTGAGAAAAGGACTAGTATGAATTATTTTTGATATTTTTTTTGTTTCTAGGTTAGGTTAAAGGGCACTAGGCCAGTAATTAGTATATTGGAGAGATAGGACAATAGCAAACCTACCTTAGAAGTTCACTAACACCAGAGTAGTAGTACATACATACATATCCGGAAACCCGCTCCAGTTCACTCCTGGGTTCGGGCGTTCACCAAGCCTCTCCATTCCTGTTTGTTATTCCACATCTCTCTTCTCATCACCTCCCCCCACACAACCCCCCTCTTCTCCACATCGACTTTCACGCCATCCAACCATCTTCCCCTAGGTCTTCCTCTGGGTCTTCTGCCCACCACTTCCATCTCCTCCATTCTTCTAGGTATTCTTTCTTGTCTCATCCTCTTCACATGCCCGTACCATCTTAACCGTGACCTCTCCACCCCCATTCTCAAACTCTCTTCAGTTAAACCTCTTCTTATCTCGTCATTCTGGATCCTATCTCTTCGTGTTTTGCCTTTGATGGCTCTTAGAAATCTCATCTCCCCCGCTTGTATCCTACTCCACTCCCTTTCCGATAATCTCCACGTCTCAGCTCCATACGTCACCATGGGTTTATAATAAGTTTTAAACATTGCTACCTTGGCCCTTTGTGGTACACTTCCATCCCATACCAGGTGTTTCACGCTTCCAAAAAACCTACCACCCACTTCCAATCTGTTACTTATTTCTTGCTCCATTTTCCCATTGCTCGATAACACTGTTCCCAAATACTTAAACTCCTCCACCTTCTTCAAGCTCTCCCCATTCAACTCCACGACCCCTCCCAGGTCCGTATCTCTACCCACCACCATCACCTCACTCTTCTCCATGCTCACCTTCAGACCTCTCTCCATCATCTTTACACTCCACTTATTCAATACCTCCTGCACTTCTTCTATACTTTCCCCCCACAACATAATGTCGTCCGCAAACAACATCGCATTCACCCCTCCTCCTACATCCTCCTTAATTTCCCTCAGCATCACCTCCATTATTACATTGAACAAAACTGGTGATAAAACACTCCCTTGCTTCAGCCCCTTTTTTACTTCAAACCACTCAGTATTCCCCATACTAGTTCTAACCCTACATCTATGTGTCCTATATAACTCCTTCATCCATCCAATCATTCTTTCATCTATTCCTATCCTCCTCAAGCTCTCCCATATACTACTTCTGTTAACAGTATCATATGCTTTTTCCACATCTATGAACACCATGAACAACTTCTTGTCATATTCCCAATACTTCTCGATCATTTGCCGCACTGCAAAAATCAGATCTATGGTGCTTCTTCCTTTCCTGAACCCATGTTGTTCCTCACCCATCTGTTCCTCCACTGTTCCTTCTATCCTGTTTAACAATATTCTCTCAAACACCTTGGTCACCTGGCTCGTCAAAGTTATTCCTCTATAGTTTTTACACTCTCTTCTGCTCCCCTTCTTGTGCAGTGTTATAATTTCTCCCTTTCCCCAATCGTCCGGTACTCTTCTACTCCTCCATACACATCCAAACACCCTCTGCAGCCAATGTATTCCTATAGGACCCAATGTTTTGATCATGTCTATTGATATCTCATCCGGTCCTGCAGACTTCCCATTTTTCACTCTTTTCAAAGCATCCTCTGTCTCCTTCCAACTTATACCTTCCAAACCCTCCAGATAATAATCGTTGTCTTCTTCCTCCCCATCAATATACCCTTCATTCAGTAGTTTTTGAAAATAATTTTTCCACACTCCTTTGATTTCTTCACCCCCCACCAGCTCTCCGTCTTCTCTTTTCATCGTCAGGGCACTCTCTGTTTTCCTTTTCTTGTTTTTCATCATGCTGTAAAATAGCTTTTTGTTTCCTTCCATATCCCTCTCCAACTTATCTGTGAATGACTCCCAAGCTCTCTCCTTCGCTTCTCTTACTATCTTTCCACTTTCCCTCTTTTTCCTTATGTAGTCCTCTCTATCTGCCTGGGATCTTGACTTCCACCATTTCCTCCAAGCTCTATTCTTTTCCTTTACCCCCCGTCTTGTCTCCTCATTCCACCAACACGTTTGCTTATCTCTCTTCCTTCCCGATGTTCTTCCACATACCCTTTCCGCTGCGCTTACCAGTGACTCTTTGAAGAGCTTCCATTCACTTTCCACATCACCTACTTCCGTCCTTGGTAAGTGTTGTTTCACTATCCTCTTGAATTCTTCTCTTTTTTCCTCCTCCAGTAATTTCCAGCATTTTATTCTTCTTATAGGTTTGCTTGTCGCAACTTCTTTCATTTTAATCCGAAACACCCCGACCAGCAGCCTGTGGTCCCCACCCATACTCACGCTGGGTATCACCTTCACATCCAGGATTTTCCCCCCCCATTCCCTGTCCATTATGATGTAGTCGATGACACTCTTTTGTACCCCATCCCAGCTGTATCTCGTCACCATATGACTCTCTCTCTTTCGGAATTTCCCGTTTCCAATCGTCAACGCATTCCTTTGACACATATCCAGCAATCTCCTCCCTTCCACATTCCTATTCCCATATCCAAAACTCCCCATCACCTCCTCATATCCCTTCCTATCAACACCAATTTGTGCGTTTAGATCACCCATTAGTAAGTTCACATTTCCTATTTGGTCTTCCATTTGTTCTTCAAACACTTCCTTTTCCTGCTCTGTGCATCCTGACTGCGGTGCATAAACTTGCATTAATCTTATTTCCCTGTTTCCTTCTCTTATTTTTATCATTATCAACCTATCCGATATATATTCAACTCCTTCCACCTTCTCCTTCATCCTCTTATTAACCATAATAGCAACTCCATTCCTTCTGTTCCTGCCTCCACTCCAATACAACATCCCTCCCCCTCTTATCTCCTTTTCTCCTTGTCCATTCCATTTCGTCTCACTTAAGCCCAACAAATCCAGCCTCCTCTCATTCATCACATCTATTAGTTCTTCCACCTTGCCTGTTAATGTCAATATGTTCAATGTACCAATTCTCATCCTGTTTCGTTTCCGGTCCGTATCCTTTAATCCATCCTTCCGAGGCTTAGTTCCATTGTTGAAAGCAGTTTTAGACTTCACCACCGGCTTGCTGGGCCTGACGTGGTTGTTTCACCAGAGCCCCGTTAGCCGTCACTGTTTCAGGGTTCTTATCAGACCGGACCAGCTACCTTGGAGGTGCCAGGGACAAGTCCCCGCTGGTATACGCTCTTGATAAGCTATCCCCTACTTTAGTGCCGTTGCCCGCCTCCCACGACGTGGACGGGGGGTTGGACTTTGGGAGGCCTTAGTCCAAGAGTAGTAGTAACATACACAAAATATAAACACATAATCTCACAAATTTTCAATGCCACTGGCATTTTCTTCAGGTGAGTAGAGAGAGAGATTTGTGAGATTATGTGTTTATTTTGTATATATTACTACTACTCTGATGTTAGTGAACTTGTCTTCTAAGGTAAGTTTGCTGATGTCTTATTTTTGATATCGTAATATTCTTATAATGAATTACTCCTAATACACAGGGTGTCCCAGAAATAAAGTGCCAAACTTCGGGACATAGTTATATAGGTCAAAATAAAGAGAACATCAAGAATACTTCTTTCCAAAAATGCTTTGTTTACCAGATATCCACCAATTAGTTTTTTTCACAAAATAGTTTTTAACTCCAAGTTGGCTTAACCAATTGTAATGAAACTCGCTATGCATGTTAAGATAATAGAGATCTATTCTAATAAAAAAAATCTACTTGATCCAATTTTAGATTTCAAAATGACGGCCATTTTGAATTTTTAAACAGAACATGCGGGAAATTGGCAAAAATACGAAAAAATGTTAAGAATACCTTTTTTGGATAGTTGTATTACTAATCTGTATCAAAAAAGTTATAATCGGACAAAAAATAACCAAGACGAATTGAAATTTATGTTGAGAGGCAGCAAAAAAAAGCTTTTTGTTTTTAGCTTTGCTGCCTCTCAACACAAATGTCAATTTGTCTCAGTTATTTTTTGTTAGATTCTAACTTTTTTGATCCTGACAGACTGGTAATAAAATGATAGCATTTTTTTCTGTTTTCCCGTAATTTCCGTTTAAATATTAAAAAATGGCCGCCATTTTTAAATTGGATCAAGTTGATTTTTTTCTTAGAATAGGTCCGTATTATCATAACAAGCAAAGCCAGTTTCATCTGGTTGTGCTAACTTGGAGATAAAAATTCTTTTGTGAAAACAAATTATTAAGGATTTTCTCTTTATTTTAACCTATTTCTCAAAGTTTGCCACATGATTTCTGGGACACCCAACTATGCTTTGACTAATAAAAATCTAATAACGCAATTTTAGTTAATTCCTTCAGAGCCGTTTGATGTAATATAAAATTATAGCTTATTAATGCAACAATACAGAGATACTTCAGTATTGAATTATACTAAGATTTTAAGGCTTTGTACTAAGGCAAGGTACAACACTAAGCATCGTCAGTTCAAATCCACTTGCTGGTACTTTTTTCCATGCATCTTAAGAGAGTGACACTGGTCTGTGTATAGTAATGTAGGACCCACCTTGAATAAACTTATATTTTAATAAATTTGTTACATCTTTATATTTTTTTACATTCTTATTTCTGTCAAATTACAATTCCACGAATACTCATATAGCATAGACATAGTAGGCTTTGAGTAAAACAATTAGTACAGTGAATTGTGTTCAGGATCAGCTGTTATATTCATCACATTGATTAAATTAATACTTTCATGATTTGTATGCAAGGCAAACTTTGAAATAATAAAAATATACAATTGGTTCTTTGTATATAAATTTCGGTACAGTCTTTTTTAAATGGATCCATAAAAATCTGTAGGTTTTATAGTAACCCTTATTGTACTGAGTTATTTTTTAATAATTCATTTTTGTATGATTATAATTTTATTTTCCATATCCTTTTTCTTATTGTTTGAATTTCTTACATGTCAATATTATTGTGTTTTTATTTTGTAGCCATACTGACATGTCTATATATGTACGTAAGTTGCTTAATTGTCCTTATTTATTAAAAATAATATATATATTTTCAATAAACAAAACGTTCTCTTCATCTAATTATTTACAATGTAACAAAATCAGTATTGTTCCATGCAACTATAATAAAAACACTGATCCCGTCGACTTCTTCCATGCCGGTCATTGTTTATTTAACCCTTTCCATCCCAACGTATAGTTTTCTGGTCGTTCGAAAAACGTACAAAAAACTCAGTGTTAGATTTTCCGGACATTAAGAAATAAATTTTTTTTAAATATTTAATAACTCCAAATATTTCAATTAATCATATAGAAATGTGCAGAATAACATTTTCAATTATAAAAAAAAAAACACTGATTTGTTACGATAGAATGCTTTATTACAGTACCACAACTTATATTATTTTGTTGCCTTTGTTTTGCATTAACAGCTCTGTTGATTTTTGTCAGATGTGATCATCAGCTGAGATTAATTGTTGTTTCTTGCTTGATGTGATTGTTTGTGTAGTATGGGAAGTAAAAATAAGTAAAATAAAACGTAATACGTTGCCAATAAGTGATAATAAAATTGCTAGTTGCGTGTATGACGAGAGTGATGAATCAGACGACATATGCGTAGGTAGTTGTTATGTGTAGGATAAAAGCTCGAAATGCAGTGTTTTTGAAAAAGAGCCATAACTCTTTTAATTTTAAACATAGCATTGTGAAATATGAATTTATTTTAAGATAAGTAAATTGTGTTTTAAATAGTGTTATTAGCTTTGGTCAATGAATCTTTTTAGTGCCATTCACAAGGCAACAAACTCAAAAAAATTTCAAAATAATTTTTTGTAAAATTGTAAAAATTCTATTTATGAAGTAAATTTTTAATTTTGATTTTGATTAGTTTCTTAAAGAGATTATCAAAATATGAATTAGGAATATAATTAAAATGAAATAAAAAAAGGACTTAACAACATTTTTTTGTTAGGTATTTATTATTTCGTCTTCCACTCCATCGTCAGCAAACCGAAAGTAAGTCCAGTAGTGTACCATCAAACATATTCAGCTTTTCTTCATCAATAACTACTTCATTGCAGTTGGTGTGCTCATTTTACTGTGTACCCTCCCGCCCGCCCATACATGTACAGAGGTATACACCCATTTGCCCATCCATACAAGTACTGTGGTACTGACCCACCTGCCCGCCCATACATGTACAGAGGTATACATCCACCCGCCCATCAATACAAGTACTGTGGTACTGTGGTAGGTATATATAAATACCTAACAAAAATATTTTGTTGTCCTTTTTTTATTTTATTTTAATTATATTCCTAATTCATATTTTGATAATCTCTTTAGGAAACTAATAAAAATCAAAATAATAAATTTGCTTCATAAATAGAATTTTTATAATCTTTTTAGTAAAATAGGAAAAATATCGACAAAAAGGGCCTGGGTTTTTTGGGTATGTCAAATATGAAAATAACTGGGTTCTTTTAAACAACTTTTTAAAAAATGTCTGTGATGGAAAGGGTTAAGGTGGGCCCTTCACCAATATGCCAAAGACTTATTGCATGGTACAAAGTACCAGCTTGTGCTGGATTCGATACTCGCCACCTCACCTGGCTATAGTGCAATGCCTTAGACTGTTTGTCCGTTTCAACTCCAATGGTGACTCAGTATTTTACGTTACTAGAATATCACGTACTATGTGCATTAAAACGTGACAAAGAGTTAAAGCAGGGGTTCCAATACTGTGGGGCGCGTACCTCTTGGGGACCATGAAGAGGAGTCAAGATAGACAAGACAAGACCAATTGGAAACAATATATGAAGTTATGATATGAGACCAGTGAAAATATGAGCTTTTCCGTCAAACTAACTTTTCTTTTTGTTACCAGTACTTCTTTACCAAGTAAATTAAAACTTCAAATGTAGGGAGGGGGTGTGGGAGGCATTCATTCCAATGAGGGGATGGGGGCACATAAATGTTGGAAACCCCTGGGTTAAAAGGTGGAGGGGAGAGTGAAAACCAGCTCAACTGGATATCCAACCTTGAACCTTGCACTCTGCAGTCCGAAACCTTAGCCAATAAACCATATGTAAGCAGATCCATATAACGCTCGATGTGTAAAGAGGTTAATTTAACTAGGGTTACTTACCCGATACCGTCAATGATTCTAGTGATGTTTAGTAATTGCTGATTACTATAGTTTCGACCTCATTGGGTCATTATCAAATCATACAAGACGTCAGTTTCACAATCTCACTTCTGACTTGAAGTTTGTCAATTGCATGTGATTAAAATGTAATAATAAAACTGTGGACTTGTAACACATATTCACATTAACACTTATACACATCTATATACTTTACATTTAGCACACTAACACGTATTAAAACTTGTTGCCGGCCGGCGTTGCGATACCGAACTGACTGGTTTGCATGTTATCGGATATCACTACCCCTCCCCAATTCTTTGTTGTCCTGTGTTTAACACGTTGACTGCGGACTACTTCTTTATACGTAGTGGTGGCGCTGCACGCGTAGCGGACTACCTCTAAAGAAATACCCCTCCCGCTTCAACGATATTGGTTCAGGGTGAGGCTAGCCATTGCCCAGGAACCTTGTGCCACTCACCGTTTGTTGTGCCGTTCTTTGTGTGCATTTTGGTGCCGACAATTTAGAAGTAGTCCACTACGCGCGCAGCGCCACCACTACGTACAAAGAAGTAGTCCGCAGTCAATGTGTTAAAGACCTGTCTGATGATAACTCAATAATTCTATTGAATAATATATGGGAACCGTAGTTTAATTTTTCGTTAAGGGTGTCATTTGGATGGTATTTGTATGATTTGTATATTTCCAGTTCTTCTAATGTGTTAAGGAATTTGCTTTTTTTGCATTTATGTATTATTTCCAGATTTTCACTGAAACTATGGGCATTATGATTGTTTTTAATTAGATGCTCAGCAAAAGTTGATTTCTGTTGGCTATGGTTGGGTTTAGGCAGGTGTTCTTTAAATCTAGTTTCAAAGTTTCTACCTGTTTGGCCGACATAGAATTTCGGACAGTCAGAGTTTGTACACGCCAGTAGATGTTGACAGAGGCTTTTTTTCCTTATTTGACTGGTTAACCAGTTTACCTAATTTATTCGATGTTCTGTAAGCTAATACAATGCCATGGGGTTTTAATTCACGTTGTAGGCTATAGTTTATTTTGTCATTATATTCAATGGGTACATATTTGGGTTTAATACCTGCATACAAAGAGATGTTGTGAGGGTTATCTTTTTTATTTTTCTGTTTTTTTATTAGTTTGTCAACTATTGAACTTTGGTATCCATTTGCTACTGCGATGTACTTAATTATTTTTTTTTCATTCTGGTAATTTTCTTATGATAAAGGCATGGTTAGTAGTCTGTGAATCATTTTATAAGAATTAAAATTAATTCTTATAAAATGTATGCGGCCATTTTATGGGAGTTAGGGTGATATGAGGTGTAATGTATGGTGCTGTCAGTAGATGTCGGTTTTCTGTAAATTTTGTATTCAAGTTTGTTGTCCACTTTTGTTACTGTTGTGTCGAGAAAATTTATACTATTGTTTTCTTCAATTTCCAGAGTAAACTTTATTTTTGTGTTTGTACTGTTGAGGTGGTTTAGTAGTAGGTTCAACTGTCTTTTATTACCATTGTAGATAATGAACGTGTCATCTACATATGTGATAGGTGTCTATTTTTGGAGCATGTTTGTTTGAATCTGAAAAGATGAATGTCGATTCAAAGTGGTTAAGGTATATTTCTGACAGTATGCTAGAGAGGGGGGAACCCATGGCAAGTCCATCTGTTTGGTTGTAATATTTAACTTGGAAGCGGAAGTAGTTCTGGTCTAAAACTAGTTTTAAGAGTGTAATCAGTTATTCAATGGCGTCGCAGTCTAAGTCAGAGTTCGATATCAGGTTTTTCTTAACTAAGTCTAATGTTTCTTTCACTGGTACATTTGTGAATAGATTCTTTATGTCTAGGGAAGCCATAGTTTTATGGTTATCTACTCTCAAACTTTTGGTTTTCTCAACGAAATCTAGGCTATTTCTTAAGCTATAGTTGGGAGCAATTTTAATATGTTCTCTCAATATTTTATCTAGCTTTCCAGCTAGTTTGTAGCCTGGAGCGGAGGTAAAATCAACTAAAGGTCTAATGGGCATACCATCCTTATGGGCCTTTGGTAGTCCATGGAGTTTTGGTGCGCAAGGGTCAATTAATTTGAGTTGTTTGATTTCATTTTCATTAAACAATTTGTGGCATTTGTTCAAACTCTGTTTTATGGTGGTCTGGTATTTACTAGTAGGGTCCTTATCTAGTTCTACTATATTGTTGTCTCTGATAAAACGGTTTACTTTCTCTACATAATCTTTGGTGTGCAGTACAATAATTGATTGGCCTTTATCTGTTTTAGTGAGAATGCAATCGTTGGTTAACAGTTTATCTTTGATTCCTTTTAGTACTCTGGCTTCTTTCTTGTAAACGTCCTTAATTTTATTCTTTCCGTATTTTATGTGTTTTTTTATTCTGAGGTCTATTTTGTGTCTAATCACTGTCTTACTTTCGCTTGAGTTAACCCATTTTATTGCTGTCTCTGCGTTTAATATTTCTGAAACTATGCCTTATTTTGTGTTGAATAATGGTAAGTTGTATTTAAAACCTTTATTTAGCAAGGCAAGTTCATCATCATTAAATTTTATATCCCTGCAGTTTATAACCCTAGGAAAAAATTTGTGGTTAATCTGAAAAGTCTCCTGTCGTTTCTGTTGTGTTAATAGCCTATCGATTTTCTTGTTTTGTGTCTTTATCTTTGCATATATCTTTTTGTTTACTTGGTGTTCAATGAAATTAAACGTTTTATCATATTCACATGGATGTAAACTATTTGTTAACTATAGGTGTTTTTTCAATGCTAGTGTGTTCAACATGTGATTTTTCTTCTAGAGACGTTTTATTTCATGCTTAATCCATTGTATTTGTGCTATTTTCTTTGCCTTTTAGGCTGCATATGTGTTTGTTTTGATCTTTATTTGAACGTAGTTTGGTATAATATCAAAATTTAAACTGGTTTTGTTGAACTTGATGTTATGTGCTGTATTCAAAAGCTTGAGTCTGACGTTCTTGTATTCACAGGCAAATTTCGCTTGACAGGCGTTTAACTTATTCAAATTTTTTTGCCTCCGGAATCGTTTTAGTAACTAATTTAACTAGGGTTACTTACCCAATACCGTCAATGATTCTAGTGATGTTTAGTAATTGCTGATTACTATAGTTTCAACCTCATTGGGTCATTATCAAATCATACAAGACGTCAGTTTCACAATCTCACTTCTGACTTGAAGTTTGTCAATTGCATGTAATTAAAATGTAATAATAAAACTGTGAACTTGTAACACATATTCACATTAACACTTATACACATCTATATACTTTACATTTAGCACACTTAACACGTATTAAAACTTGTTGCCGGCCGGCATTGCGATACCGAACTGACTGGTTTGCATGTTATCGGTTATCACTACCCCTCCCCAATTCTTTGTTGTCCTGTGTTTAAAGACCTGTCTGATGATAACTCAATAATTCTATTGAATAATATAAGGGAACCGTAGTTCAATTTTTCGTTAAGGGTGTCATTTGGATGGTATTTGTATGATTTGTATATTTTCAGTTCTTCTAATGTGTTAAGGAATTGGCTTTTTTTTTGCATTTATGTATTATTTCCAGATTTTCACTGAAACTATGGGCATTATGATTGTTTTTAATTAGATGCTCAGCAAAAGTTGATTTCTGTTGGCTATGGTTGGGTTTAGGCAGGTGTTCTTTAAATCTAGTTTCAAAGTTTCTACCTGTTTGGCCGACATAGAATTTCGGACAGTCAGAGTTTGTACACGCCAGTAGATGTTGACAGAGGCTTTTTTTCCTTATTTGACTGGTTAAACAGTTTACCTAATTTATTCGATGTTCTGTAAGCTAATACAATGCCATGGGGTTTTAATTCACGTTGTAGGCTATAGTTTATTTTGTCATTATATTCAATGGGTACATATTTGGGTTTAATACCTGCATACAAAGAGATGGTGCACAATGTAATAGTACGGGAGCTAGCAACGTTTGAAAAACAATAATTTTAGAACAGTTGGTTTTTTGATATACTGTCTCTCTTGCTCTTTCGGTTATAGTTCGGGCTACCTGGCTGGCGGTAGTGGTTGCGTTTATTAGTGCGCATCTTATCTGCACAGGTAAAAATCCTTAACTTTAAAAGAATTTTTTAAAGTGTAATTTTTGATTTTTTGCCTTTAGGTAGATCCACCAGACATAAATTTTTTATTGCCAGGCATTTTTGTTGTTGTTAATTATGTGCCATACGCAATTTTTAATTTTTTTTAAATAAAAAATTCAAAGTATTTTAGAATGTCTGTAATTTTTATATTACGTTCTTTAAACATATAATAATCTAAAATTAATTAGCCAGGTGTTAATTCGATTGTTAAGTATTAAATATAAATAAAAAAGTAATGAAAAGTATTGCAGTATGATGCTTGTGGTTAGAGAGAGACAGTGTAAAGTGCAAGAGAGATAGAAAACGAAGGTAGCGCATCGGCTAGTATATAACAGAAAATTAATAAACAAACATTACAAAATATCGTAAACACAACAAACATGTGACTTTATACTGACGCCATATTGTCCATTTGCCGATGCGCTGCCGTCGCTTTCTATCTCTCTTGCACTTTACACTGTCTCTCTCTAACCACAAGCATCATACTGCAATACTTTTCATTACTTTTTTATTTATATTTAATACTTAACAATCAAATTAACACCTGGCTAATTAATTTTAGATTATTATATGTTTAAAGAACGTAATATAAAAATTACAGACATTCTAAAATACTTTGAATTTTTTATTTTAAAAAAATTAAAAATTGCGTATGGCACATAATTAACAACAACAAAAATGCCTGGCAATAAAAAATTTATGTCTGGTGGATCTACCTAAAGGCAAAAAATCAAAAATTACACTTTAAAAAATTCTTTTAAAGTTAAAGATTTTTACCTGTGCAGATAAGATGCGCACTAATAAACGCAACCACTACCGCCAGCCAGGTAGCCCGGACTCTAACCGAAAGAGCAAGAGAGACAGCATATAAAAAAACCAACTGTTCTAAAATTCTCTCACGAAAACGTTGCTAGCTCCTATACTATAAAGTGGTGTTTGAATCACTGTATTAGTACTGGTACATTTAGGCCTGATAAGTTCCTAGTACTATAATTTTATGTATTTTATTTTTAAAAATGTATTATACCAACTTAGTTAAAAACACATGTCACTTTAAAAAAAAATACTTACTGCGTCAATATCTGCTGGCCGCATTTTCATTCTGTCATCTTCCTCTAACCCGTCTTCTCTGAAGCCATTGGTCTGGGGTGCAACGTCCGCTTCGCTCACGTCCGTCATTTCTGCACCAGTCGATTCTGAAAGAAAAAAAATAATGTTTAACAAATAAATGCATAAAGGGTAAATTTTAACATACAGGCTAATATCCAAAAAATGTGGTCAGATTAATCAAAATTACAGTAAAACGACTAATATAAGTTAAAGCATTTCAGAAAATCAAAAACTCTTCATATCATTTAAGCTTATAAAGATTAAAGAATATGTTTGAGTTGGTGAAATTGATAGCCTATGAAATAATATCAATCAAAGGCAGTTTATAAGAAATTAGTTAAAAGTTTGTAGACAATCTGATAACTAATTTAATATTGTGAAGGCATTGAAGTATGACACCTTACCAATATATCAGTTTATTTTATCAATATAGATTTTTTTAAATTTCCTTGCTTGCGTGTCTGTATATGAAGTTACGTAGTAAAGTGCCAACCATAAGCTCAGTTGCGAATTCGAATACCGAACCTTAGAGTTAGCAGTCTGAAGCTTTACCCACTAACAGCCATGTGATTAAAGGTAAATTAACCACAGCATTAACAAACACACACACACACACAAAGTGGCAGTATATTGGTTTTAAGTAGTATGGTTTGATCTTTCGATACCATCACTCGAAACAAGTTTTAACTACCTCAGTATTTTAGAAATCATACTCACAATATTTTCGAATGCCGTATGAAAGAAAATTTAAAAAAATTATAAATTACTAAATCTAGGAATATAAAGTTACTAACAAAATAGTATTTAAGTAATACAAAGCGTCTAATAATCCTATCAGGCATTGCAATATAATTTTTATTTCTCTTATTCATTTCTGGACCAGAGCTAAATCTATAAATTTAAAAAGTTAATGAATGTGATTATATGCTAATAAGTTAAGAATAGATAAAAAAGGATAGTAAGTTAGGAATAGGTTTAAAATATATTCAAGTTCAGTAGAAATGGTGTTAGTATGCACAATAAAAAAGTCTATGTTAGATGTCAAGTGGATAGTAATTAATTACCTATCTAATCTTTTACAAGGCCAGGAGGCAGTGGCAGTGTATGGACAAGTTCACAGTTATCTTTTGAGGTCATTCCGATAAGATGACACTGGGTAGTGTTGTCTGGGCGTGGTATCTTACAATTCTCACCAGTACCATCAACACTGACTCAGCTACTTGTTAGATAATCCCAGGCCAGGAGGCAGTGTATGGACAAGTTCACAGTTACCTCAGTTTTGAGGTCATTCAGATAAGATGACACTGGGTAGTATTGTCTGGGCGTGGTATCTTACAATCCTCACCAGTACCATCAACACTGACTCAGCTACTTGTTAGATAATCCCAGGCCAGGAGGCAGTGTATGGACAAGTTCACAGTTATCTCAGTTTTGAGGTCATTCAGATAAGATGACACTGGGTAGTGTTGTCTGGGCGTGGTATCTTACAATTCTCACCAGTACCATCAACACTAACTCAGCTACTTGTTAGATAATCCCAGGCCAGGAGGCAGTGTATGGACAAGTTCACAGTTTTCTCAGTTTTGAGGTCATTCAGATAAGATGACACTGGGTAGTGTTGTCTGGGCGTGGTATCTTACAATTCTCACCAGTACCATCAACACTGACTCAGCTACTTGTTAGATAATCCCAGGCCAGGAGGCAGTGTATGGACAAGTTCACAGTTTTCTCAGTTTTGAGGTCATTCAGATAAGATGACACTGGGTAGTGTTGTCTGGGCGTGGTATCTTACAATTCTCACCAGTACCATCAACACTGACTCAGCTACTTGTTAGATAATCCCAGGCCAGGAGGCAGTGTATGGACAAGTTCACAGTTATCTCAGTTTTGAGGTCATTCAGATAAGATGACACTGGGTAGTGTTGTCTGGGCGTAGTATCTTACAATTCTCACCAGTACCATCAACACTGACTCAGCTACTTGTTAGATAATCCCAGGCCAGGATGCAGTGTATGGACAAGTTCACAGTTATCTCAGTTTTGAGGTCATTCAGATAAGATGACACTTGGGTAGTGTTGTCTGGGCGTAGTATCTTACAATTCTCACCAGTACCATCAACACTGACTCAGCTACTTGTTAGATAATCCCAGGCCAGGATGCAGTGTATGGACAAGTTCACAGTTATTTCAGTTTTGAGGTCATTCAGATAAGATGACACTGGGTAGTGTTGTCTGGGCGTGGTATCTTACAATTCTCACCAGTACCATCAACACTGACTCAGCTACTTGTTAGATAATCCCAGGCCAGGAGGCAGTGTATGGACAAGTTCACAGTTATCTCAGTTTGAGATCATGCAGATAAGATGACACTGGGTAGTGTTGTCTGGGCGTGGTATCCCAACATTCTCTCCAGTAACATATGTATTGACTCAGCTATAAACGATGACTAGGCCCTACATTAATGTGTTTCGACACATTGTTCAGATAAAGTGTTTTATACCGTATTTGAACATAGTTACTATGTATATAAATCCAATGACTACTACCTCTTCAAATTCTACACCAATATGTTTCAATTTACACAAACAGCAGAGGTAAGAAAACACTTAGTTTGTATGATTGCTGGCTTCTTAATACTGAAATGTCCTATAATTATTTTTTTAAATATAGATCATATTAATGTAGAAGGGCCATGCAATTTTCATATACATCCAATGAAACGTTTATTCGACAGTAATATTGTCGATGAGTCCGCGCTGTGCGGACCGGTGAGCGGCCGGCCGGCGGCGCGCCATCCGTATATGGTAACCGGTGTGGTAAACCGGTCGGGCTTCCTGGGCTCGCGACCACGACCCACTCTGCTCAGTGGTTTTGGGTCCGACAATCAGACATACAGTAGAACTCCAACTACCCGAATCAATTGGGACCAGACCTATTCGGATAATCAAATATTCGAATAATAATAATTTTTTTTAAGCAGTAAAAAAATTAATTACAGCATGTAATTAAATGCATGTATGTTGAAATGGTATATTAAACCATATTTAAAATAAGAAAGGACATTTATTATATAATTAATTATAGTTTAATTACATACTAAAGTGTACTATAGTGTATTTACGTACCAGCCTGTAAACGAATGTTATTGCTTGCCTAACATCTTAGTTAATATGCTCCATATGTTTGAATGTATTCTCCGTTTTTGGGCTGCCAGGTCGCGAAATCGCTTGACATAGGAAAGGACAATAGCGTGAGTAGACAATACATTATCCCTATTGCATTATATTTACTGGCAGAATTTTGATTTGTTATTTTAAGACGTTACAGTTTACAGTATTTATTGAGGCATATTATGTGTTATTTATTGTGTTACATATATGTATGATTTATCTGTCTAAGGATTAAAACACTAATCTTTGTTGTTGTATGCTTTTTTTTTTTAACAAAATTAAAAAACTAAAGATTGTAAGATTTCTCGTATGACATTCTAAAAGTGATTCGAATAATTGGCGATTCGGATAGTTGGAGTTCGGTTAATTGGAGTTCAACTGTAGTTGTCGTTGGTGGCAGGGCAACTCTTTTTATTTTGACTAATCTATAAATTACAGGAGATATTGTTTCCAGAAAAGGAAAGAACGTAAGAAAAAAAACTCTAAAAACACATGTAACAGTCGATTATCTTCACACACTTACCTAATATAATTTGAGGGACCTTCGTATCTTTATTCATTAAATTAATCGTTTTGTCAGTATATTTTAGTTTTTTTAACATGTCTCCGACACTCATAACTCAGAAAAAATAAATGAGCCAAATATGAAATACCACGGACTATAGAACAGACAGACGGCCCAACGCAATGCATTTGCTGTGAACACGCACCTGTTCTGCTATTTAACGGTCGTTGTATAGATTTTACCTTCATCGATATCCTATATTAACGGTGATTGGTTAGAAATAAGTGCTAGGACGACTGTTCGATTAGACGCTCCAGCGTGTTCTGCAGACACACAAAGTGGAATGATGAGAGAGAAAGACCACTGGAGCTATCTATGTACACCGAACATGAACTAATTTTACCGAACAGGAAAAAAGTTTCACGAGGGCGAACAGTCTTCTTGTTTCTATATTCAAAGTAAACATTATTACAATATTTAGGAGCAAATGTGCAATTATGTGAAATATGACAAAATAGCTTGCCACTTAGGTATATAAATAAATCTGAGTACAAATCTGTTTGTTGTGTATGATTGTGTAAAAATATCGAATTTCGAATAAAACACTGCCCCATTGAATTTATGAGTCAGAATCCTGAAGTCCTAATAAAGATTGATATGAACTCTCTTTTATAATATATATTTCCATTAAATTAATCGTTTTGTTAGTATATTTTAGTTTTTTTAAACAAGTCTCCGACACTCCTAACTTAGAAAGAATAAATGAGCCTAATATGAAATACCACGGACTATAGAACAGACAGACTGCCCAACGCAATGCATTTGCTGTGGACACGCTCCTGTTCTGCTATTTAACGGTCGTTGTATCCTGCTATAATCTTCATCTATATCCTTCTCTCTCTCTCATATATAATATATATATATATATATATATATATATATATATATGAGAGAGAGAGAGAGAGAGAGAGAGAGAGAGAGAGAGAGAGAGAGAGAGAGAGAGAGAGAGAGAGAGAGAGAGAGAGAGAGAGAGAGAGAGAGAGAGAGAGAGAGAGAGAGAGAGAGAGAGAGAGATTAATTAATTTAAAATTATATAAAAGCTGTGTTATGTACTTAGAAAAAACTCCAAGTCATTAAATATTAATAGAAAAAACGTCATGTGGTACTACTTAAAGAATTCAATAAGATCTTGAATGCCCCGCACCTCACCATTACCCAGGATCTCCCATGTCAGATTGATCAACTAAAATCTCTAAACCCACCTCTACGTACCTCTTCCCAGTTGAGCAGATCAAATGTCTCGCGCAATACAGGCCGGAAACAGTAGTAGTACTGCCCGATCTTAACTGCAATGGCCAATGAAACGACAGCGACAAGACATATGACCGGAAACACCTGTCCGATCGTAGTTACTAAATTGTTTGAGTGGTGGGTCCAGCACATCCCTGCGGCACGTGTCCGAGGGTGAGCGTTGTGTGTAGGTAGGTGGGAAGGCCATCAAAGTCGTCGGTTTGTAGGTGGGGTGGGATAGAGGAGTGCAATGGCCAATGAAACAACAGCGACAAGACATATGACCGGAAACACCTGTCCGATCGTAGTTACTTAATTGGTTGAGTGGTGGGTCCAGCGACATCGCTGCGGCACGTGTCCGCGGAGGGCGACCTGAGCGCAATTCCAACATTTCCGGTGTGAAAGTATAACATAGATACTATTTGCTGTACATCAAAGTTTTACGATCGCCGCACTAATGCTAAACTGATTCTGTAACTTTAATCAGCTGACAATCTCGTCTTCCTAATTACTTTCTGTATGTTTCGCCATCTTTACTACTGAATGTACAAGCAGATCTCTTTTTCTTCTACATAAATATTTCCCTAATTCAAACATAAATTTAAAAATTGATTCTACTACATAATATTATTCATACACTTGACTATTTTACGAAAATTCAGAACATAGGCGTACTCGCTTTTTTTATTTTTCTGTAGTAAATATATCCCTAAGATATGAATTTTAAAAGTACAAGAAAAAAATTTAAAAACGCAATATTTCGACACAGCACAACAAAGGAGAAATTTGGTGATTATGTAAGGACATGTTATTGGACGCAAACGTGTGAACTGTGTCAAGAAGGGGAAACCTGTATTTGTGGTTGTTACACTATTCAAGTTCTCCCATTTCATTAAATGGAGTGGATATACTGTTTTTACGTGTATTACTTTTCAAATAATTCTACCATTTTCTTTACCTTATAGACGGACGATTATGTTATGAATGTCGTTCCGACAAAAACAGGCACACGATGTTGACAGAACCACTAATACGAACTTTTTTAGCCACTATGCCCAACTGTGAACATGGTTATGTACTATTTAAATAAGCAAATATATATAAACACATGCACCGAGAGAAAACAGTGGAGAAAGTGAGAGCAGCGAACGGTTCAGTAGCAGTTAGAATAAAATTACAGCTAATGTACAAATTTTGAATCTGTAGTAATAATCACCAAGTTTATCCTCGAGGGGAGGGATTGACAACGGTGCTGGATAACTGGATAACTACTCGACACACATTCAGTTCACTATTAGTCGCGACCTTCGGCTACAACAGATGGAACATTAATAATATACTCACGACATAGAGCAACGTTCTGCTAGTGGCTTTTGACAAAATGAAAAAACTTGTTATACCAAACACTATGTATTTCACATTAATATTATGTAGTTTTTGACTCCAGTCCCCGAATAACACAGCAAATTCTTTATACGAAGAATAATTACTAAGATATTCGACAAAAAATGGGTCAGGATATGTAAAGTTAAGTTATGTTAGTATACGTTGAGCTTAAATATAGACAAAGTTATTACACTATTGTTAGCCTAACCTAACCAACCTAGCCTAACGTGACCTACGTGTTTTGTTAAATAACTCACTTATTATTTTTCGTAAGGAAAAATGGAAGTAATATTCGTGTTTAGGAGGTTGAACTTAATAAGTTTAATGCTATATACATCTTTCTTATGTAACAATTTTTTAGTTTTTTTTAACAAATCTGTATTTCCGTCGAAATTATAAATGGATTCATGTTCGTAGGGGTTAATATTAATATTGAAAAATAGTGAAAATCTGGTGTGACTCTACGTTCCATATTTACCGACACGTCCGTCGTTGGACGTACTCGGGGCGTCATGTGTCACACGGCTAATGACACTCATTTGGCTGTCCTCGGCCTCGACCCGTTATTGGAGCAGTTCTTCCTCTCGCCTACTCCCGTCATTACTGTACTGAACACACCCGAACTTGAAGGGCTTATCACTGCCACGATCTACTCCACTACAAAATATGCTTTACCTTGGAGAGCTGGCGACACTTATTTTATAAAGTAAAACAAAGCAGGTTACTTCAAACCAAAAGTGATGACGTTACTTCAACAAACAATATCTAAGTGGTTATATATCAGACTAACGAGACTAAACGTACTCGATGAATTACTTTTCGTACATGTTCGAACTACTAATGATATATTCATTGTTCAAGAGTTTACATCTACTAAAGATGCTATGGTTAAATCTCCTCGGAATATTCCACGAAAGGAAACCGAATGTTAAGTACCAAGTGTCGACACACGTACATCGACTGAAGGTGTGCCTCTCAGATTACAGCTCTTGACAGCTGCCATAAATGTACATATTTCTTCCTGTCACCGAGTGGAATGACTTCTAAAGAGGTTGTTATTTAATTTCTTTTGACTGAACAAATATGGCTACAGCATAACGTCATTTAACATTAACGTATTTAGGTCTTCAAAAAGCCCTCTTAGACGCAATTAGCTTTGAATAACTTGAAACAATTTACTTTAACTATGATTACACTGTGCAACAGGTTTATTAAACATTTCGTTTAAAAAAATATAAATATCGTTCTTCCGATGTAAAGACCGATTCGTTAAGTCTCATTAACCGGTTTTTATTAATATTTTTTCAAAACAATCAAGTCACCTTCATATCTTTCGATCGAATGCAGCAGGTACAACACGTTTTGTCAGCGTCCGAGACCAACTAAGCCTCAACTAGCGCCACATCCGGGTGCGGGTGGTGTTACAAATCTGTAACGTCTGAATTAATAATGTTTATTTAAATAAGTTTAAGTTTGCCAACAATGCCACCACTTTACCAAGACGATTAATGATTTACATCGAATCAACGCGTAAGTTTACAACTATCTGTATCAATTGCCCGATACCTTAACGATAATTAACTCAATTGTCGTCGATAATTCAAAGAACTAAAACAAATGAGTTTACAACAAACGCACGTAATATTGTCACAAGACTACAACAGTATGCCTGTGTAAATTCTCATACAAAAAAAGAGCGACATTATAAACACTATCGAGTAGGTGTTCTCGTACAGATTAGAATTGTGGGCGGACTTCGGTAGACTCTCAGGTGGCCTCTGACATCATCCCGTAGTTGCGCAATGGTGAAAGCCCGCGATCGCCGGCGTGCAGTGGTCTGCCAGCCACACGACTGCACTCCAGAGTTTTCAGATATCAGCAGGCCTCTGGCATCATCATGTTGTGAAAGCCCGCGATCGCCGGCGAGCAGTGGTCTGCCAGCTACCACAACTGCAATCCGGAATTATTGTCAGATCTCAGCAGACTCTCAGGTGGCTGACATCATCCTGTAGTTGCGCAATGGTAAAAGCCCGCGGTCGCCGGCGTGCTGTGGTATAAATGCCATATGACTGCACTCCGGAGTTATCAGATCTCAGCAGACTACCAGGTGACCTCTGACATTACCCTTTTGTTGGGCAAGGGTAAACGCCCGCGATCGCCGATATGCAGTGGTCTGCCAGCTACCACGACTGCACTCCGGAAATATTACGTCTCTGCAGACTCCCAGGTGGCCTCTGACTTCTTCCTGTTGTTGCGCCACGGTGAAAGCCCACGATCACCGGCGTGCAGTGGTCTGCTGGTCGGGCCTTAACTGAGCGAAGTGACCTGAGTCAAGTAGCCTGGGTGCCTGAACTGAGCGAAGCACTCCAGGGAGCCCCGAGAGACGTGCCTTAACTGAGCGAACCGGCGGCCCTCTTTGACTACGAACATTCACATAGCAGGTTAGGTTAGGTAGCGCGTGCCGGAGCCAGGTGGTTGACCGCCTCTGGTATGCGGGTGGGATATGATGCTACATAAACAAGAACATTCCTTGTCCTGACAACTCGCATATACCTGGACTGGACTTCGCTCAGTTAACACGTTCGCTGCGTCAAAAAAATGCGGAAGGTGCCTAAAATGCGGGAATTTTTTTATTTTAAATTATCTTACCTTAGGTTATCCAAAGGCCGGAAATGATGTCTAAAGTTGATTTATGATGTCCTTTTATACCGGAAATGACGTATGTCTCCATGTTACACCGGTGTAACACACGCACTGGTCACTTTCTATGATACACCGGTGTTACATCCGCTGTCTTGATTAGGGTCACTGAATATATATAATTCCATTTATTACTTACTATGTCACTATTATTTCACTAAAAACTATTCTACAACTATCTATAAATTATTTCCATTGTAGAGATTCACTCTTTATGCGGTTTCATGGTAAAACTCAAAACAACCTGCTGCGCACAAACCGGGTTGTTCAGGGCACTGAGGGCAATAGTAGAGCGTCATTTTTACCTTCTTATGGAAATGGGACACTCTACATCTTTTTATTTTGACCCTTCCATCATTTCCTCTGGTATCGGTCATTTTAATAGAGAATGTTACACCGGTGTTACATACGCATTCTCAGACTAGCCGGTACGTCAAACGGAACGTGGAGCCCGCTCCCCCACTCATTCAGGCATTGCAGGTTGGCCACAGAACCACCAAAACTCAAGACACCTGCCTAGGACAATAATTCCCGCAAATCCATATACCATGTAACACCGGTGTAACACACGCAGTTTTGGCAATTCCGCGATGTTACACCGGTGTAACATACGCAGCGAACGTGTTAAGGCACGTTTTTGGGGGCCCTTCGAGGGCTTTCGTTCAATTAAGGTAATCTTCGCTCAGATAATGGGCGACCGGTCTGATAGCCACCAAGACTGCACTCCAAACTATCACCGAACTTTTCAAAAAATTAAAAATTCTTACTGTTTATAACCTGTACATGTTCCAAGTATTACTCTACACTAAAGCTAGTTTGAATAGTTAGATATTAGACAAGACATCCATAGTCACAATACCCGTTACAACAATATGATTGACATTCCAAAGCATAGGCTTTCTAAAACTTCAAATTCTTACAAAGTCAATGGAATTAAATTTTTCAATAAACTTCCTCAGTCAGCTCGGACCATTCCTTATGCTCAATTTAAAAATAGTTTGTATAAATTGCTAATTGATAATCCTTTTCATTGTATTCAAGAATTTTTAGAACATGACCCTAGCCTAATAATATTATAATAACTAACTACTATTATTTCAGACAAGCTTGTTTCCCAGTTAATAGTGTTATATAAATCTAAAGTATGCTAAAATTACATGTTGCTAATAACCTGTATATATAACTAATATGTATGTGTTGACAATTCCTATTTCAATGTAAATATTGATCAATGGAAATAAACTATTTGATTTGATCACGTTTCGGCAGACTCCCAGGTGGCCTCTGACATCATCCTGTAGTTGCGCAATTGTAAAAGCCCGCGGTCGCCGGCGTGCAGTGGTCTGCCAGCCACATGACTGCACTCCGGAGTTATCAGATTTCAGCAGGCCTCTGGCATCATCCTGTTGTGAAATCCCACGATCGCCGGCGTGCAGTGGTCTGCCAGCCACACGACTGCACTACGGAGTTATCAGATCTCAGCAGACTCTCAGGTGACCTCTGACATCACCCTTTTGTTGGGCCATGGTAAACACCCGCGATCGCCCATATGCAGTGGTCTGCCAGCTACCACGACTGCACTCCGGAACTATTATGTCTCGGCAGACTCCCAGGTGGCCTCTGACATCATCCTGTTGTTGCGCAACGGTAAAAGCCCGCGATCGCCAGCGTGCAGTGGTCTGCCAGCCACCACGACTGCACTCCGAACTATCACGTCTCAGAAGACTCCCAGATGACTTCTGACATTATCCTATAGTTGTGCAATAGTGAAAACCCGCGATCGCCATGTGCAGTGGTCTGCCAGCCACCACGACTGCACTCCGTAGTTATTTGGTCTCAGCAGATTCTCAGGTGGCCTCTGACATCATCCGGTTTTTGTGCAAAGGTGAAAGCTCGCGATCGTCGGCTTGCATTAGTCTGCCAGCCACCACGACTACACTCGCAAGGCTGCAGTTTCTGAGGTTGGCCTGTTTCAATTACGACCCATAAATTGAACACGCTCGCAGTTTGATGACGCAATCAGCCTGAAGTGGGTCAACGCCAGGAAACACGAAGGACTACATCACTGCACCATTAGTGTTGGCAGAGGCCTTGGTAGGTCTGACTTGTTAGCTGGGGCAGTTTGCCACTTAATACGCTTAACCTCCCCCCTCTGGCACACACACAAACACACACCATGGATTTTAAAATGAACATAAATTGTAATGCCAAAACTATAACTATAAACATGACTTCTTCGGGGAGAAAACCTGTACCGATTGGGCAGTTGAACGAATTCGAACAGTTCGACACTACTAATTATTGTTTCCAGCTATTCCTTCGAATTAAAATACGATCCATCCTCTGAGCATACATACGTAAGGGATGTTTGTATAAATCTCAAATGTAAGAGGTCTGACCGTTGTCTTGTCCAGATGCACCATTAGGAGTCACCGAGATGACTGCCCAACGCATGTTTACTATCACCTACTGTCAGGGCGTGGCCGGGCCGACACACTCATCGCCCGGCACATTCCTCCCAGTTACAGACAGACCTATAGTCAAGTCGTCTCTAATAATAGCTCCAGTGGCCTTCACGTCCACAACAATCTTACATCGATACCCCTACCAGATGTACAAGCTAATTCATTACTGCCATGCGTATTTAGACCTGTAATCGCCATCACACACAAGGTTCATTGAAATGTGAGAAATAAATACAGTCATATACGACGATCTACGAGAAAGTGTATTAAACATTTTTTTGTTATAACAATGAGACACTGACAGGATTGTTAAGAGATCTATAAAAAACCTATAAAAAAACAAACAATAATTTCTACAACAATCCTCAGAACTCTAGACAAAAATCTATATAGATTTTTACGACTTGGAAAAGGAGGAAAATACACTTTTGCAGATTTTGAAAACGATTTTTCCTCGCTTGACTTTGAGATTGCTGCAAATCTTGTGTAATCGAGATTCCCTGTCGAACAATTACAAAGATTGCGTATACACACAAACTGACGACAAATCATTGGACAACTGTTCAAACGTTGGGTAACCTATCAGCTTTGTGTCGTTATGTTGGAAGGATGCGTGAGGTTACATCATGTCCTGTAAATTGTAAATGTCATTAGGTTACATTGTGTAACAGTGTTTGTCACTTGTAAATTATTGTTAATGTTAAATACTTTAACCTCAGAGAAGAAGGGAACATAGTAGTGCAATGATCAATGGGTGTCATGTTATATGTAGTAGAAACTTGGGGTTTCGAGTATTTTGTTCTCCATGCGAGTTGCAGGACCAGCACTTTGTCAGTTTTTCCCCTAATTCCCCTCCGAATCCTGAAAGATGAAAGTAGTATTGATTAATACAAAAGTATAAAGAGGCAACTGTCACCTGTTCGCTACTGCCATGAGAAAACGATCTATGTTTCACTTTTCTCTGTGCACTACAAAAAATACATCACAACTAGTTCCAAGTTATGACAAAGTGTAACTTGTGTATGACAAAAGTGCTATTCATTGACCTGACAAAGGAATTAATTATCTGCGTTAGCATTTTTGATTCGGGGCCTTCTCATTTTGACCCCGAATCAAAAATACATTTTGAAAGGGTTGCAGTCCATAAATTAGAAGCACTGTTGATTGATCAAGTGGCATTGGAACAATAATTAACGAAACTGTTTAAGGACAAATCATATTATAACTTAGACTTCATAGAGTTTATAAATAAACTTCTAGTTGATAAATAACTGTTCATAGTATATTAGGGTAAAAACAGACAGACAGCGTAGCGTAGCGTATCCGAGCGCAATGTAGTCCAATACACACAGAGAGCGTAGCGTAGCGCATTGCAGGTTTAATTCTATTAATATACGAACCATTTTGGTTGGGTGCATTTCAACATAACTGTGATAACTACAACAAAAAGCACCTATTTCTTCTGTGTGGCATACCGTACTGTACAATTAAATAACTAACACGTATTGTAATTTCTCTTACTTGAACAATTTAGAGCTGCTGATATCTCGTCCCACATCTTGTCTATCATGCCACGGTTGTGGTGTTGTTTATGCTTTGTTTGCCAGATCGGGGTCCTGACAAACACCTCGGAGATCAGTAGTTCCATTCCATTGTACACAAACACTGACGGGAGTAATGTCTTCACTCGAATACGCTCCAATACGCTCTGAGAAAAACAAAATAGTTTGTTCCTCCGGTATACGCTGCGCTGCGCTACGCTACGCTGCGCTGAAAAACGCTACTAGTGTGTCTTGCATCGAATTAATGCATGATTTTGTTTTAAAAAATACGCTGCGCTGCGCTACGCTACGCTGTCTGTCTGTTTCTACCCTTAGCCAATCGCCCTTGCTCCGCTATGGGGTAGTTTTCTTCTCCTCCACCGTAGTTCTCTCTAAACCGTCAAATCAATATAAAAGCTCAGCCTGCTACCATTTTCCAAGATAACAAAGTTTTATAGTCTATAAAACCCTACAAGTTTACTTTGAAGGATGCAAAGTACCTAGTGCAACTAAATCAGAGTTAGTAGAAATGATTTTTAACATCTTTACACGATTAAGGTGAACCAAATTAGCAAGCTCGTGTGTCGTGTTATGTTTTTTGTATCAGCTGTTTCAAATAAATTATAAAAATGAGTTAACGCCAAAGTTAATCTTGGATCTTGGGAAAAAATCTTACGTTATCTTATCTTATAATTTTGATGGGTTGTTTCTACCCCTTAGGAATATAATTTCGTGAAATCCTTTCCAAGAGAGTTTCTATTATACGAAAGCTACCTCCCCACCAGATTTAATCAAAGTTCAGTGCTCCGTAGATTTCGTAATGAAGGAGTACAACGTTTTTAGATTTTATATATTATAAAGAAGACAATTAACAATTAAAATATTAACAGATAAGCAAATTGTACCAAGTTACACGTTCACCACTGATCAAATAGTATGTCCTTTAACATTCTGAAACTAAACGCGTAATTTCTGAATACTATCTAACAAATAACAATCACTTAACATTTAAAACAAATACAAGTTAAACGTCACGTAATTTCCAAACACAAAAGTACAGTAAGCAAAACAATCACATACAACAATAAACCAGTAATTAGTGCTAATCAGTTGTAAATGAGTCACAAGCGCGTTTCCCGCAGTGAACGTGATTTCAATTTAATTATTTTGGCATCTCCTTCCTTACCTGCCACCAGTTTTACCAGTCCCACAGTGCGTACAAATAACTCAAACTATGACAAAGGATTGGTCTGGCTAGGTAGATGGCAACCTAATGGAGCGTGGGCGCCACGGTGATTGGCTGGAAACTGGGGAAATGGCAGAAAACCTGAGTGTCAGCGAACCGTGACCCTGGCGCGACTCCAACATTGGAGACGACGATGGGTTTATGAGGCGTCACATTACCCTATCCCCATGGGGTTGTCGCCAGGAGACCCTCCATTGGGTTCTAAGGCCATTCAACCAGGAGTCAATTTAATTAAATGATAAATACAGTACTAAAAAAAGGACTACGCATAAAATCTACTTTTGTAACTCAGGGCGACTTACAACCATTACACCGACTACACTACGACACAAGACTTATCAACATGTCTGCTGAACCACAGAGGAAAATCACAGAGGTCGCTTTCTTATGGCCACAGCGAACGCCTCAATGGCAGTTACAACATGGTACATTTTTGAAAATCTCTATTTATAATCACTACATTTATCCTTGAGGATTTAGAGAGGAATAAGAGGAGGAACTTACAACGGTGCTGGCTCTGTCATCTGTGGAGAACAACGGAAACTAACTTACCTACAACCAACGTTTCTAACTCGACACCCGTTCAGCGCACTATGGAAAGCGACCTCTATTCTCTTTTTTCTCTCTGTGGCTGACTGGAATGAAACTTGAGACATCCGCCGATTTGACAAAATCTTTTGCGAGCGGTGTCGGTCAGTCGTCAATTGTATACGTGTGGGTGAACAAGACCAATACGATGTCTGAATGTAGGGCAGGTGTAATGTCGATACTACCAAGGTGACCTAAATGTACGCAAACTGTTTCACTCGCAGAATATCGTTTACCAACGTCCCTGGTCAATGACTAGATCACTGACAGCTAGATTGTGCAATGAGTCACGAAACTGTATTTAGCACTAGGCATACAGGATAATCCTAAACTACGTTTCCAAACGTAAGGATGTGATTCCTTCGGTCAAAATAAGAAAAAATATCAGGTCTTTTTGTGAATGTCCTCGCATTGTACAGTGGTATTGACCCACCCGCACATATCCAGTGGTATTGGTACAGTAGTAGTAACCGTATGGGTTAACCAGGGCCCCTTTTGTTAGTTATGGTTGTTTCAAAAATGCTGAGTAGCGCCCTGGCTAAAGTGCACCATACCTTACAAATATTAAAGATGTGTTTCTTGGTTGTTTATGACAGCATAGACTTGTTGGATTTTTAATTGTATTGTTGTGTAATACATCCAGTGTTGTTCAAGTAATTTTCAGCTAAAATATTTAAAAGGCTGTCATTTATTAAACCTTTGAAGTTAACATATTAAAAGCAAAAATTTTCATATTAAAAATAGTGCAAACAGACATGTACATTTATGGACAATAACTAATTTATAGACTTAAAAGGATTGTAGGAACGAACGATAGTCCTCAACGTAGTTTAGGCACACCTAGGGATGGCGGCAATATATGAGTGTGGATGGCAATATCGATAAATATGTTTCTATATATCGATACATTAGTATCGATACTTTCTTTCAATATTATCGGCTATATCGATATTTTGGTCCGCTATAGTTATCATATAACTAAATATTAACGTTATTCTCTCTCCTCTAAATCATCACGATTAAAAGAGAAAAACATTTAAATTGCCTCTTATACGTACAAATCATGCATTGAAATAATAAAGTAAATTTATTTAGGTATTTTACGTCAGATTAACGCACCAAAATATAGTTTATTGTAGGCCAGTGGGTGCAATAGGACAACGAAGTTGTGTGTGAGTTAGCAACGCTGACTTAAGATAGGCCTACCTAATTTGAATGCCATAGTGAATTAATTTGTTTAATTTTTAGTGTTTATACAAAGTTTAATGGCATATTGAAATGTGAAAAACAAATAAAACAGTGTTATTACATTATTATTTTATAATTAGCTTAATAATTAAAAGTATAGTTATTCTTATTTTGATTTTTTTTCATTGAACCCCACAGACCACAACTTGTTTCGTGTAGATAAATGTATTTAATGTTTGCATTAAGTAGGCCATTATAATATTTATTTATGTCATCACATACGAGTTATCGCATAATTTTAAACAAATAAATCATTTACAGTTCGATGTATCGGTTAACCGATATATCGATATTATCATTAGATCGATATTTGGTTTGCGATATATCGATATGTTGAACATATTTGCCATCCCTAGGTAGGCTACACCGGTCTAGCGCCGTGAGACGGGGCCAGATGGTAATGAGTCCCGACAGGTGGGCCGGACCCCTCTCGTTGTCTCACGCCTCGGTTCATCGAACACGCCACGCCAATCGCATTGCATCCATTGTACGACCCCCAAACCGACGGTCACATGCACTTCATAACTGCCGAGAACCCTTCTAACCTTCTCTCACAGTAATAGCTGGCGCAAGACTCTTCTTAAAGCAATTAGAACAGTAATTTTATGTATTTCCCATTATTTACAAATTAAAAACTTTGATTACTATTACTGTCAATCACAATCGTCTCGGGAGATTTACATAGAGAAATTAATATGAGATTTAATCACTTAAGAGGGTAAGTGGAAGCTAAAAATACAGTCGAAATGTTTCATCCCTGATACAAATCATACTTTAATTAATTAATTGTACAATTGTTCACTCAAAATGCAGAAACCATGACATTTCCTATTCCAGATGTACTTTTTTCTCCTTGGATAACTTAAAACACTTATTCTTGCCCAGACTTTCCCATATAGGATGAGATTCCAAAAATACTGTGCAATCACGTTAAATATTATCTATTGAATACGTATCTCTCTGTGTTGCACTTTTGTTTCATTATAAAAAAATTAACGTAAAACATAACATTCTTGTCAGTATCACTAAATGTGAATTCTGTACTAAAGGAAAAGTGGTATCGGCTAGCTTGAGGGATCAAAACAGCCAATGGACTGCCAAGTATATTGCAGTGAACATTTTATTAGAAAGTAGAGAAACATAGTTCAGTATGTGTAAGAAACACGTCGTATTACGAGTCGAGCGGAATACGTTACAACGTCGAGACCGTTAGGGTGTCAGTTGTTTACACAAACACCATAACAGATCTATTCTGAGGCCAGCACGCTATCTCTGTGCTATTCTGAATCGGAGGAGGCAAGCCCTGGTCCTGCCTAGGGCACAGAGAATGGAGGCACACTCAACTAGGCGACCGGAGATATGGTGGCGCGTCTTACCTTGATAAATCATAGATATGGAGACACACACTACCTGCAGTACCAGAGATGGAGGCACGCCCTACCTACAGTACCGGAGATGGAGGCACGCGCTTCCTAGATCATCAGAGATGGAAGCACGCCTTACCTGCAGTAATAGAGATGGGCCACGCGCTTCCTAGATCATCAGAGAATGTAGCACGCCTTACTTACAGCACAAGAAATGGAGGCACGCCCTACATACAGCACCGTAGATGTAGGCACGCCCTACCTACAGCACAAGAAATGGAGACACACCCTACATACAGCACCATAGATGTAGGCACGGTCTATCTACAGAACAAGAAATGTAGGCACGCCCTACATACAGCACCATAGATGTAGGCACGTCCTACCTACAGCACCAGAGATGGAGGCACGCCTTACACACAGCATAAGAGATGTAGGCACGGTCTATCTACAACACCAGAGATGGAGGCACGCCCTACCTACAGCACCATATATTAGGCACGGTCTATCTACAGCACCAGAGATGTAGGCACGGTCTATCTACAGCACCAGAGATGTAGGCACGGTCTATATACAGCACAAGAAATGGAGGCACGCCCTACATACAGTACCATAGATGTAGGCACGGTCTATCTATACAGCACCACAGATGGAGGCACGGTCTATATACAGCACAAGAAATGGAGGCACACCCTACATACAGCACCATAGATGTAGGCACGGTCTATCTATACAGCACCACAGATGGAGGCACGGTCTATATACAGCACCATAGATGTAGGCACGGTCTATCTATACAGCACCACAGATGGAGGCACGGTCTATCTATACAGCACCATAGATGTAGGCACGGTCTATCTATACAGCACCACAGATGGAGGCACGCCCTTTTTTAGTGAAACATGCCGATGTTTACGCACCAAAGTCCCTCGCTGACGCTCAGTAATCGAGTGTTTATTTTCCTTTCTATTCACACGGGTTAACGTTTAATCTCGTTTCGGGCGAGTAATACAAATAGAGTCAATTACAGACAACAATGACGAGTTGACAATGAGCCGCTCTGTATATAGATTCACTGCAGATTGTCGCGTGATATAACACACTATCAATTAGCAGCTTCAACTTGAGGCGAGATTTAATTGTACTACATTATTGCCAACAGGTTCAACGGCCTACGAGTTACGAACAGGTTTTATTCTTGGAAATAGGCCAAGGCCTGGCGGCGTGACAGCTTAGCGCAAGACCGAGCATACAGTGTTGATATGTATGTGCTAATGATATGATAACAATGCACAGTGTGGCTTTAACAAGAAACTGACACTAAGTTACGCTTCAGGTTCTGTGCTAGTTACTTCACAATTCCGAAGAACACAAGCCCGACCTATTCGGACGTGAACACACACGAACAATCACTGCCTTTGTTACAGTTCACCACATGAATGAGAGAGCTCTAAACGGCGCAATATGACAAAAAATGGTAACTTTTAAACAACGTAAATGGGTGCTACCTAAGTTTATTTGGGATGGCTACCCAGATCAACAGACCACACCCTGTACCTACTTTGCGTGTATGGTTAGGGAGTGTCATAACCACTTTTACAGGTAGTGATGACCCACCCACCCATCCATACAGGTGCAATGATATAATTAACATATAATGAATCAAAATACATTGAGTTAGGAATGTTATACTAACCGTACTCATTTGACTAACATGTTCATGTATACAAAAAAAGCCCATATTTCTTGGTAGTTGAAAATTAACTTGAAAAACGCAAAAGACAACCTGTTATTTACACAATATACGGATAATTCTACTAAACGTATTACATTAAAATCTGCACGAATGGTCTCTCAACTATCCTACATCCGTATTATCGCTATTAGACTTCTTATAAACACTAATCTTCCACCCATTGGTCTAAAATAAACTACATTTTAGTGCGTTAACCTCACGTAAAAAAGTGAATAAAGTTACTTTATTATTTCAATGCGTTTTGTACGCATAACAGACAATTTAAATGTGTTTTTTTCCGAATCATAAAGATTTTGAGAAGAGAGAATAACGTCAATATTTAGTGATATGATATATCGGACCAAAATAATCGAGATGCCTGATATTATCGAAAGAAAATATCGATATTTCCGATAAGTCGTTGCCATCCTTTCATAATGGCAAGGATATAATCGATGAAATACTGCGTAAAACTGCTGACTAAACAGGTAAACTATTTAATAAAATTTGGTCAATTTATCTCTGAAACCAAAGAAATTGACTTCAATAAGTGTTATAGGTATTACCGAAAATATCATAAATTAATAACGCCCTTAACCCATACTACCCCTAACCACACCTACATACAGAACAACTCACCCTCTTACCCATGCTACGTACGCACCCACTACTGAAGGTCCTCTTTCAAGGACATTCTTGACGGCACTATTCAAGTACACTTATGCTCACAGTAATGCAGGATTGTTCCCAGCACACAAGTAGAAGCCAAATACTTCGATAGTGCCTGAACTTCAGAGTCTACAGAGTCTGTGAGAGACTGTCTGCCATGTTGGTTTTAATCCCATAGGAACAATGTAATTTTTGAACCGGACATACATTTACGCGTATCCAAATTAAACAGTTGTTTTTAAACGGATCTTTTCCAAACAAATTTCACTTAATCAAGAATGAAATTAAACGTTAGAATTGCTTTGCGAAATCCTAGTTAGTTTTATAGAGAAAATACAACAAATATTTAGTTTGAAGCTTTTATTTTTTCATATTTTTCAAAGCCAGGCGTATGTATTCAAAATACCAAAAGCAAACCCAATGCGCAATATACCATTTCCAATAACACGTCACACACGACTTTTTGTCAATAAACAACGAAAAATATGGCTATGCAAATAACATTATTCTTATGGGATTAAAAGCAACATGTCCGACAGCCTCTGGAGACTCTTAAGTGTGAAAATGCTAAACAAATCCTCAACTAGTGTGTCATAACGAACCTTAATTCCAAACAACAAACCACTCGAAAAAGAATTTTGCCTAAAGTACTTATGGACTTGGATAAAACGGTTTTCTTGTTTACGAATCCGTAATCAGAGAGTGGGCCTAACTTAAGGAAATGAGAAAGCATATTTCAGTTGCCAGAGCCGCAGCAGCGATAAGAAGAGAGGAAGTGAGGCTGCTGAGATAGGCGGGAGAAGGGAGCCGAGATGCCACCTTTGTTTGTTAGTTAACACAACAACAAACGTCCGTTCATAGCCACTGGGTTGGTGACACCATTACAGCTCTCTCTGCCTGTGGGCCTCAAAAGGAAAATATAAGGAGGGTCATACTGGACTATTAGCACATTTTGATAATAAGTATTACTTATTGGCACTATCCTCTCTAGTAGAAGAGGATATACGGAATACATTCTTCTTGGCAATTTTTTTGCCGGTCGCGTGAGATGCGTGAAAGCTTTTTTCTTTCTTCTGAACACTTCGGTCGATATTGTATTTGTTTGGCTTGCTATGGTACGTTCTTCCCCTTCTTGAATTTATTTATGAAAAGGTCCCTGTCTGTGATTTCGTAGCTTTCTTGAGAACTTTTTATTATTTCGCTTACCCAGGTAGTTGGACTTAATAGTGAAGTTTCGTTATTAGTAATGTTAATATAAAAACTAGCTAACAGAGAGTTGTTTACCATAAAAATTATCAGCTAGGCTTGCACTGTCATTTGTACAGTGACAGAAATCCTATACATCACTTGATGGTAAAGTAATTGACTGTAATCCAACTCTACTGTAACTTACCTCAACTGCAAGCTAACTTGACATCCAGGATGAGTCTTGGGAAGTCTTGATGAAGGAGTTAGAGACTTTGCAGTTACAAGCAGCCAAATACGACGTAGTTGAAATGCAAGGAAATCGCAGGTGCATAATGTCAAATGTTCGACCACCAACAACTGTGTTGTTGTTAAGGACCCGTTTGCGGAGCTCCAGACGGAACTATGGGCTTGGGGTATTCTACTGTACGTGCACCCTCACTATCTAGCCTAGGGGATCGATGACGTGGCGCCGATCGTTACCACTGAGCCGTTTTTACTGCATTTCTGACTCCAATCGTCATAGCTAGGCACTCCCCCGCTTCCTTTGTTCTCTCTCCATCAAGTAGACGTGGCTCCACTCCAGTTAATTGCGTTCGTCAGCTGTCGAACGTGTTAATTGGGCTTCCTGACAACGCGCGGCCGTACATTTCAGCTTATGCTTACTTAGTCACTACCGAAGTTTCAGCTTAATTTGAAACGGTGTGAGGTCTGTGTAACAATATGAAATACCTCAACTTTTGACCCCCCTATTAGATTATTCCAAAACTCCGGGTATTCACGCATTTACAGACAATTCTTATAAAATTGCTAATAAAGATATAATTACACTAAATTATAAGACAGTTTAGGGTTAGTCAATAACAAACCAAAATTCACTGTGTATAAACGATACTTATAAATGACAAAAAAAAAAAAAAAAACACAACTAAATTGAGGCTTTTCATTGATGGTAAATTGTTATTAAATGCCGTAGAGAGAAATGTGGGGGTCAAGGCCGGTGTTCCACAATGGTGTAACAGTATATTGTTACTTGTGTGACCCAGTTCCACGCCGTTCTCAGCTGCTGTAACCAACAGTGGCGTCAGGTATATTCGGCTGTTGGCTTCTTGCCCACCCTTTCTCTGGACATGACGTGTTCCTTGATTGGTTCGTGTTTGTAAACGTGTACGTAACACGGTCGTTGGTAGACCATCCATATTGTTACTTGTGTAACCCATTTCCACGCCGTTCTCAGCTGCTGTAACCAACAGTGGCGTAAGGTATATTCGGCTGTTGGCTTCTTGCCCACTCTTTCTTTGGGCTTGACGTGTTCTTAGACTGGTTCGTGTTTATAAACGTGTACCACGGTCGTTGGTAGACCACCCATATTGTTACTTGTGCGAAAAAAAATGCTGATGTTTCTTGTTTATTTTGCAATACACATAAAATATCATGTAAACTTCGCAATAATGAAAAGAAGTATTCAATATACTATATGTTCTTGCTTTGGTATCAGGACGACGGTAGACCATTCAGTTAATAAAACGCACGATTATTGTACTTGCATGTGCCTGAGCTTGTAGGCGATCAATACCACGTTTTTACTTGTATTAACTCTGATAGCAGAGAAGTTAACGCTAATGGTTTGGGGGAGTGCAAGATGCTGGGCCTACATAGAGAGGGAAATTGGGTTACGTTCGCTTGTGGCGGAACGGTGACGGGGTGGTGATGGGTGGTTGGGGGGGCGGCCGACACAGCGTCGCCAGTCTATCGACCTTCGGCGGTAGAGGGAGTGTGTGGCGTCGCGACGTGGCCCACACAAACCTCCGGCACTCAGGACCAGGACCTCAACCGACTGCAGCGAGATATTCCACGACATTTGTCACCGCTTTGAGATTTTCCAGATTCACCAAGATAATTTTAAAACGTTCATAAAATTTGCACATGTTTCTTAACATTTTAACTGTCGAGATTTCTTAGGATTTTTATAAATGTTTCAAAACTTGAAACTGTTGCATAGTTCGTAAAAATTTATGAATATTTTAATATTTTTCGAAATTTAGTTTTTAAATATTTAGAATTTGTTACTTTTAAAAATGTTTCAAATGACACTTTTCAAAACTGTTGACACTATTTGACACTAACTAGAAGTTTTTTTTTAGATTTTTCGAGTTTTGTCTTTTTTTTAGATTTTTCTTAAATTTTTTTTAAATTTTAACATATTTACATTTTTGACATTTTTAAGATTCACCAAATTTGTTAAAAAATTTTGTTTTACTTTTCTAGATTTTTTAACAACTACCTCGTCATCATAGTGAAAACAAAACGACGAGCTGGTTGAAAATGTACAGACTCCGGTTCACTCCCACTCAGAAAAAGAAGCGGAGGCCCCGGCTGTTTGGCGAAAACTAACAAAGAATACAGACAACACTTGCTCATCCAAACCCACCTAATTCGTTTGCAATCCATATTCACGCAAACGTCGACGTGAAGGTAAGACGGGTGACGTGAATAAAAACCAGCATCTGCTATAACCAGAAATATTTTAAGTAAGAACTAGGTTTGACGTGAATAAACGGAGGTCGCATTTACTAGAGGTAGAAATACTAGGACACAGAAGATTATTTCTATTCCTGTCCTTCGGCTATTCACCTTCAAATCCCCAAGGATTAGTAATTATTACTACAGATTTATAAAAATGTACATCAGTTGTATTGCATTTATAACTGCCACAAAGGCGTTCGCTGCGACTATAAAAAAGCTAACTAGGTTTCTTTCTCTTTGTAGTGCTAGGTATTTCTGGAGGGCTATTAAAATGCTTGAAAATTGGTGTGAATAATACCTGTAGATTATTTTCATCCTGGCCTGGGGCAAGTTAGACCTTTTACTACTACCATTTACTACTTCTCAGTTCTCTGTTCGTTATTAACCGTTACTATGACGCCGATCGTAGAGATACGGGCAAATATGAGGGGCCAATCTTATACTATAAAACAAGCAAGGAATTGTATGTATCTTTATCTGTACCTATTTCCAGTCATTTTATTTCAAAAACGGCTTTACCGATTTTCTTCGTACTTTGATTTTCTACATTGTAAAAGATTTTCTACCTCAGGAATCCAATGGATTTGGTGACAATTTTGAGAAAACTCATTTTCTATGAGTTTTCACGATTCCAAAAGTACACAGTAAAAATATAGGAGGCAGGCGGGTGGGTCAATACCACTGTTTAATGTTTACTATTTACTATTTCAACATGTGAGTTATGATTTTAATTTATTTTTTTAAATAACACATGTTTTCTGAATCTGTTAAAATGTAAACAAACCAAATATTATTGTATTTTTCTTACCTATGCCTAATATACACAATTCAAATATATTTTAATAATTTTCATAATGGGAGATAATTATTGTGTTTATAACAAAATCAAACAACTAATAACAAAACCAAATTTTTACAGATGAGACACTAACCCGATCGGAGATCGGCTTTCCTGGTACTGATTATAATGAGTGTAGATTGAGAATGAAGTTAGACATTATTTCCAAGGTTGGGTTGTCTGTTCCTCAGAAAAAGCCATTAAAGCCCAATAACCAGAGCAACTACAGAACCTACAGCTTTATGTGGAATCCGAACCACGTAGTAGTCTGAATTTTAGGTACCTGACAAGCCTGATATTCTCACAGCTATCTTCCCTACACAACATCCGTGTACTGACTACCACCCAACACTCCACACCTTTTAGTGGTGCCCTAAGCCTATAGCAACTATTGAGCGGACGCCATGTCAGTATTAAGAGTATGCAAAGGCTGTCGGCCATGTTTGTTTTAATCTCATAAGAACAATGTTATTTGCGTATCCATATTTTTTTTATTTATTGACCCAAATTTGTGTATGAGGTATAATTTTAAACGTTATCATATTTCGCATTGGGTTTGCTTTTTATATTTTGAATGCATACGCATAGTTTTGAAAAATAGGTGAAATTAAAAACTTCAAACTAAACATGTTTTATGTTTTTTCTATAAAGCAAATTAGGAATTCGCGAAGCAATTTCATTCTTGATCAAATGAAATTTGTTTGGAAAAATCCGTTTAAAAATAACTGTTTATTTTTGATACGCGTGATCGTATGTCCGTTTCGAAAATAACATTGTTCTTATAGGACTAAAACCAATATGACATACTGCCTCCGCTAGCCTCCGCAGACTCTTAAGAGAGCCGAGCATATCGTCTACAATCTCCACAATACTTTGTTCCTACACCACTATATGCGATTCAGGGATAGTTGAGAGTGAGGCTCCGCCTAGAGTGACCCTATTTCAAGGGTGCTGGCTAATAAGAAAAAGGTGTCCACGTCGATTCTTGATTTACAAACAGATTAATTCATTGGCATCCAATAACCCAGTCAGTCAATCCGACTCTAGTGATAAGTTTGCTCTGTATCGTGAACATACGGACGCCTGTGAATCTGCCTAGCACCTACGTCATACCAGCAGTAGGTGGAGCTTCACTCTCAACTCTCCCTGAATAGTGTATAGTGCCCATTCAATCAATCCCAGAAACCTTACGGACGTAGAATTAAAAGTATTTTCACATTAACCTTTACGTCTTAGTATTCATCACAACAGTCCGTTCAGTCAGTTACGGCCGCTAGAGAATTAGAGAGCTCCGTATACCACAACAGGGTTCTCTCGGCCATAGCTGAATGAACGCACTGTAATGTTGACAGCTGTTTACCAGCCCATCACTATAGAGCCTCATGGTGGTAAATAGCGGGCGAGGGTTCTACAAAACACATTTTATAGCCGAGGTTTATTGCCCTCGGAATACAACGGGGACGCTATAAACTACTCTGCGGGTTAAGATGATGACCAAACTGTAGTGGGGAACGCCATTTGGATTTGTTGGACACTAAATCAATTCAAAAACACTGACTTGTTCCATTAAAAACAAGTCAAAAACGAAACTGTAAAAGCAAGAAAGGCGCGAGAAGGACAAGTTGAAAATCGTTCAAAATAAATTATCTAGGTGTATATATGAATATATATATATACATATATATATATATATATATATATATATATATATATATATATATATATTCAAATCGTAATCATACTTATCCATTGATTGTGAGGTATTTGTCCTTTGTTAAATTATGAACTGCGCCCTTTGTAGGCGATAGGTTCTATGTTCAGTCCTCTCTTAATACTGTCATGACGTCCGCTCAGTAGTTGCCAACAACGTAGATACTACTAGAGATGTCGGGGTGTCCATGTTGCTTGATTGATAATCAGTGATAATGTTGTTTAGGGGAGAGAATTGAGTATCAGAGTTGTCAATAAGCTGAAAATGGTACCAACACAACGTGGTATGGACTCAGTTAGCAACTAAACTACACTGGTCATTCACACTCATGTAATCATTCATATTCACCTTAAAATACGCAAAAAGTTGTGTAGGCGTCTCATATCTAAGAACCTTGATTTCATTTATGTTAAAAGGTTCGAAATATTTTTTTTAATTAGAAATATACATTTGTATGTGCCTTATCATAACGTCAGATCATCTTGTACATTTTTATTGCCGAAGTGTAAAACCGTATCAAATTAGTCCATTGTTCAAAGCTTTGAGACTTATTACATTTTATTAATTACAGGCTGGTATTTTTGATAATAGCATTTTTTGTTTTAAAGAAATATGTTACATTCTGTAATTTTCAGATATTTAATGTTAATTTATAGTAATCTGTTAATTTTAATTTGTAGTTTTGATTATTCCAGGTTGTAAAGCAAATTCGTTTTATTCTTTTGTTAAAATATCAGATGGAGTTAATTTGTATTTTTTTTTTTTTTTAACTTTGTTATATTAGATTATTATAATCTGTCACCTTTTTAGTAATAATTGTCTTTGTTGACTGTCATAATTTAATATTATTAAGTTGTACATTTAAGATAGATTTAGTGACATTTTTATTTCGTGGCTATCATGTAAACGAATTAATAAATAATTAATGCGTGCACTAACCTAAAGGTCTACGACTCTACGTGATGAGAAAATGGTCAATTGAAATTCATCCCAATAAATTCTATGGCAATAAAGAAACCGTTGTATTAACTATTGGCCTACCACTATAGATGATTTAATGTTAATTTTTAAAATCTGTTAAGTTTAAGTTGTAGTTTTGATTATTACAGGTTGTAAAGCAAAACTGTTTTGTTCTTTTGTTTAAATTTAAGACGAAGTTAATTTGTATTTTTTTAAATTTGTATTTATTTATTTATTAAATTAGATTATTATAATCTGTCACCTTTTTAGTATTCATTTTCATTGTTTATTGTCATAATTTAATATTATTAAATTGTATATTTAAGGTAGTTGTAATGACATTATTATTTTGTGGCCATCGTGTAAACAAATTAAAAAATAATAAATGCGTGCACTAACCTAACGGTGTACGTGTTGAGAAAACTAACCTAAGGTGTACGTCTTGTCAACTGAAATTCATCCCAATAAAATATATGACAATAAAGAGACCGTTGTATTAACTATTGGCCTACCACTATAGATGGGCTGCTTATATTGCGACCTACTGAAATCACCGCTGTGAGAGAGATGGATTGAGTGGTGGATGTGAGATACGGAATTACTCGTCCCCCACTGTGTCATTCCATTTAATGTTGTCATGGAAATTGGGTAGACGTCATCAGCAGCAGAGACCACTGGTTGGTTTGATGAACCCTAACGAATCAAGCTTAGAACGATTAAATTAATTCATTATATGGCGATAAAAAACAATTAATGATAACAATACCACAACGAAAAAAATGTAAACAATAGATAACATTAAAACAAACGTGTAAAGTTCTTCGAAGTTATTTTTTACGACTAAACACTAAACACTGCAGAAGTTGAACACTTTTTAGTCCAGCCGGTGAAGTTTGGCGGTGGAACGATCCCCTCCGCTGCTGAGACCCCTATATGCGCTAAATATAACACACACCGCAATCTGTCCGGCCCAATTGTAATTAAATTAAAATAAATCTGCTCACACATCACCAGATGGCCTACTTATCAAATATCCCACAATAAAAACAGTTGACTGAGCAGGAAAGACTGGAGTAGAGACACTCTTAATGTAAAGATGTTACAAAACAAAACGTTGGATCCGCTTATACAAGAAGTCCTAAAACAGCAAGCTTTCACTGCAATTTATTAAAAGGATTACTCTTGGGATGCAGAGAATGGCGAATATTTCGGCAGTTTTACTGAGGAAACTTTGTCTACACACCGTTTAAATTACTATACATTATTCATTCATTATTCATCTCTAAGACGCCGATCGTAGGGCGTAGATATGGGCGAATATGAGGCATGAATGAGTGTGATGAGTGTAGATGAACGAGTGTAGTCATTGTTACAATCTGAGTTCGACTTAGCTCAGAAAGGACTATTTATTTATAGCCCAATAGCCAGGGCAACTATGGGACCTACAGCTTTACGTGGAATCCGAACCACGTAGTGTTGGTTACTTACAAAAACCTTTTAAAAGTAAAATGATAATTTAACTTAAACAATTTAATACTATTTAGTATTACCGATTTATTCAATTCGACCTTTCTTCTATTAATACACATGTTCAACGTGAGATAATCTGAGACGTGCTAAATCATTCTCGTAACATATTTAACCCACTGTGTAATGTAGTACATACATATACAATCTTGTATATTAAAACAATCGGGTCATTTAGTTCATTCACTTTCTGAACTTATTACTTGACCGATTTTGATGAAATTGCTTTATTCAAAAGATAATTTTGATTTCTGAGCCGCAACAGATTTTTTTAATTCCCATAGGTTTTTGTCCTACACGGCGTCAAAGTTGCAATGATATTCTTATGGATATTAATTTTAATTGACCAGCTGGCGGCATACAAATAATATGTTAAATGGTCGAAATAATTTGTTAGGTTAAACACAGAGAGCAGCACAGTAAAATATCAAGTTAATTATAAAAGAACGAATGCATGTCTGTCTGTGTGTATGTTATCATCAGCCGTTAAATACAATGAAAACATTTGAAATATGCTTAGTAACAACATTGGTTGTTAACAATAAATAGAGTGCAAATCAAATTGAGTGATCTACTGTTTTTAAATAGTTTTTAATTAGTGTTTTTAATTTAAATAGTATGATTTGAATTAATTCAGTTTAATTACTAATATTTGAAGTCAAAAGTGACAAGCTGAAACAAGGCGTCAGGAGCGCAGCGAGAAACGGGGTTGGCACGCTAGGCGTGCAGGGGTGTCCCTAATATAGTATAATTTCTATTTAAAATAATTCAAACAAGAATTATTGCTGTAATTATTTTTTTTAATGTTAGTAGTATAACGATGTTTAACAAGCTCATTTCCATCTAGCAGTTACTGGGAAAAATATTTAAATGCATGTATTTCACTTCACATTTTATCTATTCACTTGGTGGTGTAAATGTAATGATTTCGATGGGGTTATTTGACGATTTTGAAGGCAGTTCTCGACGGAAAATATAAAACATTACCTGTAAACGCACTAGGTGTTATAACTTTTTGAAACGTGCCTGAACTATGGGTACCAAATAAAAGAGAAATAAATGTTCGACAGTGTGATGTCGATGTTATCAAAATACCTATAAAATGTGCACGATTGCATTTAATTTGTTTATTTTTAACAAATACTGACTCTGTTATACTTGGTTTAATGAATCTCCTGACTTGACATGAGCGCGCCTAGAGGCACTTTAGCGAAGCTCTGACGTGCGGTGTGCCAAGAACATACCGGTACTGCTTCTGGCAACCCATATCAATAAATAAACAAAAGAAAACAAAAAATACAAGGTGAACAAAGTATGGGAACGCTTTCACATCTTTTGTATGACTTCACTTGTAAAAGTGAAATCTTGTACTTGATCATGGTTACAAAGAACGTTCTTTTTGGCCCCATTAGCGACATTTAATCTTATCAGAGGAACGACCCACGAGAAGTTGAACGAAAATCTTCAACGTAAGCCTAGATCGAATTTGGTATTAAATGAAAGGTCTATTCAAGAGAAATTAATTGTCGAAAACCGGACTTCAAAACGTTATCATTTCCAGAGTAGCGGTCATTTGAAAATTAAAGTAACTAATTTGAACAATATTATTTCTCCGCTATTTAACGGTTTTAAGTAATTTATTCTGATCGAAAATTATACTTTATAGAACAGAATTATAAAAAAAAATTAAATTTCCAAATTATCTGTGGACTAAAAATAACGTAGTGAAAGCACTTCCATATAATTGTCCACCCTGTGAATATTTGACAATATAAACAATATGAAACCCTTAATCATGAGATGTTTACTTACAAAACTTCATATATTCAAACAAGTAGGTTATCAGAAAGGTACAGATGAAGAACTGCAATGTGACATCCACGCATGGGTAACATCGTCACGTCATTGGTAATGACATATTGAGCCTCCTCGTAGTTCCAGCACTTGCTGTAAGAGCGCTCTGAAGTCGAGTTAAGAGATTCAATAACTGGACTATAGTCATGGTTACGTACACTGTGCGACAGCATACGACTTGCTGGCGTGGTTTGTTTTCCTTCACATATTGTTTGACGATGAGGAAGGAAACAGACCGTCAAGGTTGCACATTTTCCATTAGCCACTATCCTGTCAACTAATGGCTTATGGATAAACGTTTCAATCCAACGGACCGTGAAATGGTCATTTTACTCTCATGGCTGCTGCACAGGAAGCAGTGTAACATGTAATTTGACAGGGAAGTTAGATGGGCCTTACTGGAATAATTAATTTTTAGGCTAACAATTTCAGTATGTAATTACTAACAATATTGACATCCTGCTCATTACTAAACTTTTATCTGATTACTGAATAATTATTTTAATATTTTTCAGTGACACTATTTCTACTGCGCTAGTTCTTTTCTAAGTACATTTCCTAATTAATTGCAATAGAGTAACAAATAATATTTAATTTACTAAGTTTTACCAACTATACTGACTGTAAAATGTAGAAAATAAATTATGTATATATTTAGGTTATATTTTAAGTGATAGAAACCCCAAAACATTTTTACTCTGAGGCGCATTCAGTATTTAGTATACCAAAATGTTAAATGTTTTCCTGGAAATGATCGTTTAAGATCAGTAAAAATTAATACAAACGACCAAATCCTTTTATTTTTAATTTTAATTAGATAATTTACTGTTAAAATATTTGTAAAAAGAAGCTGGTAAAATAAGTTTTTTTAGTTGTTAAGTAATCTTTTAAATACCAGAACACTGACGCAAAAGAAAGGCTTCGTATTTTACCAGACCATTAATGAATTATATTTTATAGAAGCAGTTTAGTATGATGGAAAAAATACAATTGTTTATGTTTTATATACGCTTTTTACAGTAGTAGCTGTACCAATTTAGATAATTTTTTTTAATGGAAAAAAGTTTTACTAATATGTTTTTCTTACCTATCACAGAAAATTTCCACGGTATACTCCGTTGGACCTAAGGTGGGACCTGAAACAAAAATAAGACATTAGTGAACGAAACAAAAACATCCAGAGAAAAATTTTTTTTTATTTCATTCTTCTCTGTGAATTATATAAATACAAAACTAAAATCCAATCAGACAAGCACTAGGTTACATAGCTTTGTACATAAATAACTAATTATATTCAATGGCTCGTCTACATATAAATAATGTCACGCAGTTTTCTAATTGTTCGCTATACAGCGCGTTGATAACCGGTGGACTGAGCGCGGTTGTCAGGCTGTGCCGGTGCACAGAAGGTCATTACTGATGGAATAATGGCGTTGTTATCTCTGTCACTCCCGTTCGTTATGGCAACACTGCATGCACGAATCTCAGAGCAGTCGTGTCAAGTGTCAGTTTTCACTACACCATCAGCAATATGTTACAGCAAGCACGGGAGGGGGGTGTCACTTTTCATGGTTGAAGCGAACGTAGTATAAACTTGTACTAATAATTACTACGTTTAATCCTTAAGGATTTCGAGAGGATTAAAGGGAGGAAATGTCAGCGGTTCTGGCCCTGCCTTCCGCACCGACTACTATAACTCGACACACATTCAGCGCACTTCTGGATGCGACGTTTCTTTCATTCTTCTCAGTGCAGTAAGTTACTTGTGGCCCTGTGTTCATACAATTCACCGCAAATATGTACTGAAGTACGCAACTATTTTTCTTCATTTTCATGTTTCTTGGCTGTCTCACTGAACCATGCAGCTGGTTGGTGGTGACAAGTGGACACGAAGAATGCAAGAGGGGGTGGATGTTTGATATGAGGTAAACTAATCGGTTTATCAGCTGGTCAATATCGGATATCACACACTGCAAGAGCTTCCCCTCCCCGCCAAGAAATCAGATCACTTCTTCCTGTCTCCTCGCACATGTCCCCTCTCGTTATGACGATCTATAATTAGTTATTCACACCATAAAAAAGGTATTGTTGATGAAACTCAAGACTATTACCTAATTCCAAATACTGTAAAAGTAAATAAGTAAGATATTTACAAATGAGCAAACACGTAACTCCATTTATTCCTACTACGTATCTTTGCAACAACAACTATGTAATTCAACTGTGAATAAGGTTTAAAAAATAAATATACTGTAATCCCATTAATGTCAATTTAAGTCTGGTGAACCATTTTATAAGTTTTCGATTTCTGGCTATATTAATTTCTCATTTTCCTACCCAAATTTTCATAAAATAACTAATAATACGTACAATCACGTAAATGTTATTTTTGATTTAACAACACATGCCTTAACACTGAAATGAGAAATAACTCTTATTCTGAATTAATTTCAGTTACGATAAAATAGGGTGTTGTAAATTTGACATTTTAAACAAATTTAAATTAATTACCAACTGAAATAGTTAGGATTTAAACGCTATACAATATTTAAAACTACACTACTAAGGAAGTACACAGAAAACGCTCTACTCAACGGACTATGTGGGGTAGGCTCTAGTCCGTCAAAGCAGATTGTCCGTTGTATCAGGTAAATTCACCCCAAGCTGTTACGAGATCGCCACACAACATGCACTACTGTCGGTGCAGAAATTATGTGCACCCGAGTTTGAAGGTTGTTTACTAAGAAACCAAGAGGCCTTAGTTCTTAGTGAAAATTCCAATCACACCATTGTTATCCTCCCCTCGTTTAATTTTACGTTCTGACATATGCACTTTTAAATTGTTATGATAAGTTTCAACAATATTTATCCTAGTTAGAAAAAATAAAAGTACCTGAATTTTAACTAGTTTTCACTGTGCATCAAATTTACATCGTTTTTAATCAAAAAGAAGTAAATTTACCTATTAATACGAAGTTGATGGGAACGATTTATATTAGTTTTATACATTTTAGAATTTTAATTTTTCAAGGAAAAAGTACTTATCATTTCCCTAAAACATTGTATTCTTGGATTTTAGAGATCATAAAATTAATTATTTGGTATTATTGTAATCCTCATAACATGTATGGTTATGATAAATTACTTTCATGTGAGTAATTAAATGCAGTGATTTTATATATAATTAAATCAATTTAAATTTATGAATTTAAAGTTATTTTAAAATGATTCGTATCCATTTAAAATTACCGCATACACTATATGACTCGGGAGTTTACCGGACTGTCCTATCAGGATAAAAGTTATGTAACATGTACGGAACGGTATTGATTTTGGAATGGTTGAAGTTGTCTGAAAAATCTACACGTATTACGAATTAATTTTGTTTTATTAATGTTTTGAAGTACTGTAATTCTTGTACTGCGCTACAGCAATTTAGATACCGTTCTGTAATACAGCTATAAGCTGTCCGTTATATCCGAAATCCGTTAATCGAGGGTTACTGTAACTTGGTAGCAATAATAGCAATTTACATTCTTAGATTGCTTTTAAGGTGAAGAATGTTTTTATGGTAATGAAGAACAAAAAAAAAAAAAAAAAAAAAAAAACAATAAAAGATTTTGTTTGGTGATTGTATTTTTTTTACGTTATTCCGATTAAAAAGTTTACTTAACTTAGATAGGGCCTACAGTATATATTGTAGTAATCTAACATACTGTACTGAGAAAATATATATTCTTTTGTAAACAGTCGTACATCAATAAGTTAGTTAATATTGCCGTTTTTAATTCCAATTCGTTGCAGCCCACAGTGAAGTCGTCATTAAGGAAAATTAACATCACAAGTAATTCTAAAAATATCATATTCAACTTTTCATCCTGCTATTTTCATTTGTACGTAACAACAAACTGTGACGGGTATTAAATATAAAGTACAGTCCGACAGTAAACTATGTCTTCGTGTGTTGAAGTAACACAACATTTCGTGAGGTAAGCAACTACAATCGTCATCAGGCTGCGGTAAATCTCCTGCAAATAATAATCATGCCTTCAAGAAGTCGACAGTCACCTAATCGGCCGAGACTAAATCTTATGACATCATGGTGCGATTTGGCTATTCACCACGTGAACTTTTATTAATTTAATTTCATGATTTCTAAAAAAAACCACTACACACAGTGTGTTATTAAATTTCTTAATTCTCTTTCGATCCTAAAGTGAGGCGTGAAAAAAAGTAACTATGCACTTTCTAGTCGTTTCCGAAAACATGATTTCTTGTTGATAAAGTGGTGAAATACAAGTCATTATCTATTTAGGATGTTTTATTTAACTGCAGAAAAATAGTTATTTACAAAAAAACGAAAAACTTGTTTTTTATCCGATAGCGAAACAAATTGTAGGTCTAACGGTTATTTTTGGACATTTTTCCTTTTAACATATTTTTCATGTTGAACATGAATATATACAATTTTGCAATACATTATTTTTTTACTTTGAAAGATACATTCTTTACTTACACAACCAAACATAACGTAACATGTCTTAATTAGTCATTACTATTATTCATTGTTAAGACGCCGATCGTCAAGATATGGGCTAATATGAGGGGTGAATAAGTGTGATGACTGTAGATGAACGAGTGTAGTCATTGATACTAACTAAGGTCGACTGTTCCTCACAAAGACAATAATAACACAATAGCCAGGGCAACTTGGAACCTACAACTTTACGTAAGTTCCGAACTATGTAGTGTTGATCTTATGTTCAGCTAACTGACAAGCCTGATACTCAGTTCTCTTCCCTACACAAGATCTGAACTTCGACTAGATTCCAAAATGGACAACCCAGGCTTCCCTAGTAATGTCCACGTTGATGGCAACCATTGAGCGAACGCCATGTAGGTATTAAGACGACCGAGCATAGAACCTATCGCCTACAACCTCTCATCTTTAGAGTAGTATACATCGATACAATCTCCTCAACACTTTGTCCCCAAGTAGCTGGGCTACAGCAACGACTACATGTAGTCATTGGTTACAGCACTGCACCACTAGTGCCGACTTGTCAATTTACACAACAAAGATCCGTAATTTGCGGGTGCCGGCGGCCGTCCGTTCTGCGGGGATAGCCTACATGACATTTATTTTTATCTCGTAGCTACTTTTATCATTGTGCACATGGCCACCATAGGAGATTAGCTGCGAAAGTTGTTTTTCCACGATATCTTAAGACATAAATGTTGTAGATAAAATAGTTTTCAAATTCTTATTCAGCATAAAAAACTACGTCGAATTAAAACATTATGATAAAATAACATTTTCAATCGTTTAGCTTTTTAGATTCTTTTTTAAATGTAAAACTTACTATCCGCTGAGTAAAAAGTATTTCCCAAAAAATATATACCCGCTGGAGATAAAAAACTAAAGATTTGAGAAACGTCTAGACACTACATAATTACCTATAAATATAACAAGCACACACAACTGGTTTATTAAACGACTCTCGCTACTACCACAGACAAAAGATACAGACACTCTCGTGCTACTACCACAGACAAAAATACAGACACACTCGTGCTACTACCACATACAAAGATACAGACACTCTTGTACTACTACCACAGACAAAGATACAGACACTCTTGTGCTACTACCACAGACAAAGATACAGATACTCTCGCTACTACCACAGACAAAGATACATACACTCTTGTGCTACTACCACAGAAAAAGATACAGACACTCTCGTGCTACTACCACAGACAAATATACAGACACTCTTGTGCTACTACCACAGACAAAGATACAGATACTCTCGCTACTACCACAGACAAAGATACATACACTCTTGTGCTACTACCACAGAAAAAGATACAGACACTCTCGTGCTACTACCACAGACAAATATACAGACACTCTTGTGCTACTACCGCAGACAAGGATACAGACACTCTTGTGCTACTACCACACACAAAGATACAGACACTCTTGTGCTACTACCACACACAAAGATACAGGACACTCTCGCTACTACCACAGACAAAGATACAGACACTCTTGTGCTACTACCACAGACAAAGATACAGACACTCTCGCTACTACCACAGACAAAGATACAGACACTCTTGTGCTACTACCACAGACAAAGATACAGACTCTCGCTACTACCACAGTCAAAGATACAGACACTCTTGTGCTACTACCACAGACAAAGATACAGACACTCTTGTGCTACTACCACAGACAAAGATACAGACACTCTTGTGCTACTACCACAGACAAAGATACAGACACTCTTGTGCTACTGCCACAGACAAAGATACAGACACTCTTGTGATACTACCACAGACAAAGATACAGACATTCTTGTGCTACTACCCAACACGGACAATGTCCGTCAAACACACACCGATAGTGACCATTGAGTAGAGAATATACAAAAAAACATTACAAGCATACATACAACAACAAAAATAATAAACAATAGTTGGATGTTATTTCCCCTGGCTTTCGATGAGGAAAACATGTTTCCCTGTTATGTTCTTCTCCATAATTACTAATTATCACGGTTACCGTTATTACTCTATGCGTTCAGATGACATTGGCAAGTGAGAAACTGCATTTTGCTGTAGACAGAATGTCCGCAGTGTACATAAGACATCAGCTGACAGCGGCAGATTATTTCCCGTCCAGGATGCCGTGTGTGGCGTATTGATTTTACTGCCGGTATACGCCACAGACACGACCGCAATTAAAGCATTTTCTGAACTACTGCATTGCAAACTTACAACTCTCGCGGTAGTCTAATTTTAACCGAATCACATCCTGTCGATTTTAACATGATAAACAAACTAAAGTAACCGATTACAAGCGATGATAGATCCATCCATATAATTAAAGTTGCTTTTAGTAGATAATACGATACTATATAGTTAATATAAACTACTATTTACGAATTATTTATCCTGAAGAAATATAACTACATTTTAATACAAATATTTTGTTATATTCAATAAAAATATGCAGTTTTTTATAATTAACGACTATACGTTTACTTCGGGACAAATTTCTTAATATGTATTAGCCTACATTTACTAGTAAACACAAGTAACGATTTATCATACTATTATAACACATTTTCAATTGCACCTTTTTAATTCCATATATAGGCTACGTAATTCACATTTAATACATACGGCTTATAGTTTTCTATTCTTTAGCTTTGTTTTGTATTTACTTATTTTTTTATTGGATAGTTTAAGATTGGTAATGTTATTCGAGATTTCGAACTCTTCTGTGTTTAAAAAACGAACGTGAGATTTCAACAGGTATAAATCTTCGTCGTATTCAAATGCTTTTTTTTAATTAACCTATATCAATTTAAGTGAACGTGTAATAGTTTGTTAGAACGCATGACTTTCTGATAAATTCATCGTAATCTATAAGCATGTACTTCTTGAAGGAGTTACTTACATTCATTTGAGTTGATCAATATTTAAATGTAGGATTAGTTAGTTAGTAACATCTGACGACTACATGAGTTTTATACCCGTCCATACGTTATAAATCCACGTTTTAATTCCAATAGAAGAAAAACAATTTTATGGCAGGGATTATCTGGCGAAGAAAGTCTTGTCATTAATTTATGGTAAGCTACTCGAAAAAAAGATTGTGAGTATTGCATTGCTGACCATACAATTTTAATTAAAAATACTAAGCGTCAGGCACCTAAAAGTAATCAGTAACTGTTTACCTACCGTTTCAAACCTGTTTTACGAAACTTTATCCCCATCCTAGAACGAAGAGATGCATTACAATTCAATTACAGAGTGTACCGTAATCATTTACAAGAGTGGGCGCTAGGTCCATAAAGGAAATCCACACAGGACGGCCCATCCCACCGTAAAAAGATTGGCGATAACAAAGCGTGTTTTAGTCAGTAATGCCGTCAAAACCACGAGCGTAACGGAGCGTTTCCTGCTGGTGAATCATCCTCCGTAAATGTGCGGACACGGCGCGAAACGAGCGTCGGTCGAACGCACAATGACTAGCCAAGCAGTTATCCGATTTACACCTGACGTCTCGCGGAACTAGGACAAAACAAAACTGGAGTGACTATTATCATTGATTTTATACACAAGTTGTAGGCGTATATAATCAAGACTATTAAGTCTTTATAAAAAAACGTGGGTACACAACAGAGCCTAGTGGAACCCCAATGGACGGCAACAAACAAAAAGGGATTTTGTAGTTATAATTATCATTTGAATAGTCGGGAACTAAGTGTTGTGGAGTTTGTAAGCGACAGTTTATATACACTAATAGAAAAGTTCGTGTTGGGTGGTAATCAAGGTCCTTACCTTGATTACCACCCAATCATACCTTAGGGTGTTGAGTAGGGAAGAAAACTGAGTATACGATGTGTCGTTTAGCTGAAAATAGGACCAATACTATGTGGTTCGGATTCCATACAAAGCTTCAAGTCCCTAGTTGCCCTGACTATTAGGATATTAATAAATGGATCTTCCTAAGGAACAGCCGGTCTTAGTTAGTAAACAGACTGCACAAGTCACCCCCTCTCATATATTCATATACGTATGCATTGAAATACGCACAAGCCGTGTCGGCGTCTCTTATCTAAATAGACTAGCATAATGCATATGTCCAAATCTTTCTACAGTTGGTTTAAGATTTTGTAACATCGTCTTCTTCTATTAGTATATACACACGTTTGATCCTAGGTCTGTGCTGAAAGGCAGGTAATTATGAAATTAATGCGAATTTGCAACATTCAAGAAAAAATCCCATATTATTTGTTACAGTACTTTGGGGTCCACCAGGTTCTGTTGTTTACCCACAATTAAATTAAGGTTCGTAAAATGGCCAACTTACAATAAGTGTTTGTAAAAAAAGTTAATGAATAACATTTGTTGTTTATGAATTCCGTTAATGTCAGCCCCTTCTTTATTACAGTGCACCATACCATTGATTATATAAACCTACAATAGATAAACCATCTAAAAGGAATATTTATGGCAGTAATTTTGTTAGTTTGTGTGGCCCGCAACCACAGCTGGTTTAAACTGCATTACATTTACATGGGACTACACTAGCGCTCCACAGACCACAAAAACAGCTGATATTTTGGAACTCAAAATTTAACATTGGATGGGAAATCTATTTGTGTATAAAATCAATGACCATATCCAACAGTATGATTGCTACTTAATTTCGACAATCTCATTTCGAAGTCCACTGTTAAAAGTTATTAGCACTGTTACAAAGAGGAGCTTTTTAGATGTACATTACAATTTAATTACATTAGTCACGGAGTATATAGATCAATCCATCTACATACACTGACATTTAGTATAAGAGTCACGAGATCATGTGATTAGTTGACACTAAAACTCCTGTGCCAGACTCCACTTTTTCTTCTTGCAGTTCACATGGGCCTATAAGACTGTGCGGGAACCAGCCGTGTATTTACGCGATGTAAGAGTAACCAGACTAATTTGGACGTTGGCCTTGCTAAATTGCGTTTTATGTGTAAATTGTGAATTTTACATGTTTACGAAGTGTCGCAAGTTGTCAATGGTTCAACGTTTCTGAATCCAGTATTACAGACATCGCACACACGAGAAAATAGTTTCACTGATCATGAATAACTATAAATAACTATTACAATTTGCTTTTAAGGCCGAATTTGATGATTCAACTCTTGTTTTGTGAAATATTTTATATCATAATAGAAGGGCAGTTTCTATGATAATTGTTTAGAGGACAAGAATCAATTTAACTAAGTATCTTGTACAAATACAAACCCCAAAACTGGGCACCGAGATTTCTACAACTATAGTACAAGAAATGCCTAAAATGTGCCTAACGTTCACTATACGATGCTAAACCAAAAGAAGCCAACTTTATTGTCGGTGCTTCATTACTAGCGTTTAACACTTTAACCACCCCCTCTCCCCGCAATATACAAAAGGGACCATTCCTAAATTACGTAACGCTAAAATCGGCCTTTTCAGACCCCCTACCAACATGTAACGTTAATACTAAACCCCCTTCAAAAATTACGTAACGCTTTCACCAACCTCACCCTCTAATTTTTGTCATGCATATTTTTATTTATGATAAAGTCATTGTTTAGACTTTCTTCAGTTTGTTTTCTAATGATGGGGAAAAACTTGTATTTTTGACGAAAAACAAAACAGTGTTGTGAATGAATTTAAACAAATTGCTGCTGTTTAATAGTTACGTAACGCTGCGTAGAACCCCCCCCCCCACTTTCCCCCGTAACGGTGCATAACACTGCCAAAAAAAACCCCTCAGGTGTTACGTAATTTAGGGACGACCCCTAAGGACCAAAAGAAATCAGAGACGAATAAAACCAATTACAAAAAGACTGCTTGGTACAGTTTTATAAAATTATCGCATTCATGACCTGGAAAACATTTTGAATGTGCAAAATGAAATGTCTTTTGTACACTGGTTACCTGGCACCATTTCTTGTTTAGTTAGTGAAGAACTGTTTATTGTACAGTCATCATTTTACATGTTGAGTACAACGCCATTTCAAGTTGAAGTAAAATGATCTCCCTTTTAAAGCCGCTTTATTGTATACACTTAAAACACACGTTGCGTATATAAAATATCACGCGACCAAGTCAGTTCGACACCCCTGAAGGTCAGACGGATGTAGGCCTATCTGGTCTTGACCCGTGCCTGCTATTACCAAGGATGACTCGGCAGAACTACATGAAGAAGTGGCTCAACGACCATCGACTTTCGTGGACCCAAGGATATCCGGCCATTCCGAAGGTATAATTAATATCTGTGAATGGTTTTAGATGCTTCACAAACGTCACAATTCTGAGGTAAAAATAACTGTGAATTAGAATGGGCAGAGAAAGGAAGGAAGGTGTAAGTGGGAACAACAAGGTGAGAAATGGTGAAGCACTGAAGATGGTAAGGGAAGATGGTAAGAAGAAATGGTAAGGGGATTTTGAAGAATTCAAAAAGTAGGCAGTCACTTGTGTTGAGGGAGAGAATCTCAATTAAAGACGGCTTTAGAGAGAATGTAAAAGGAAATCTCTTCGAGAACAACAAACCTTATGGTGTAAAGTCAGTCTCTTTACTTTAGGTGTGAGTAAGTTTAACAAGTCACCAAGAGTATTCTGCGCAAAGGAATCTCTATAAGAAAAACATACCTTATGGCGTAGTCACCCTCTTTTCTTCAGGCAGGAATTGTAAGTATAAGTCGCCAAGAGAGTGCTTCGCTCTGAGCAACTGAATCTCTATGAGAAGAGCATTCCTTATGCCGTAAAGTTAGCCTCTTTTCTTTAGGCGGGAATTGGGAAGTTTAATAATTCGCCATGAGAGTTCTCTTCCCTGAAAAAAGGTAGTGGGAGAGATAAAGTTAGTCAGAAGACGGTAGGACAAAGACTGGCATTGTCTAAAATAGTTAAGACGTGTGATACGCTCTGTCTAACTCACTCTGACTTGAAGGAAAAGACGCTCGCACAATCTACCGGCCACTATTCGAACTAGCATTTTCAAGCTCTGCACTAGGCTGAACTTTTGACATGGAGTCTGCACTCCTTATAGGGATTTGTATTTGATGATAAAAGTAGCAGAGAAAGAATTAGCGAATTGGTCGGTAGCACACTTGGTTGAAATCCATCCTCATAAGCTACAGGTTCTCAGTTCAATCCCAATCAGTCATAGTAAATTTTGAAATGGATCAGCTGATAATCACTGGCAGTACATTTTTTGTCATTGGGCTATTAATTAATGGCACTTTCTAAGGCATAGTCGGCCTCAGTTTTGTAATAATGACTGACTAAATTCAGTCTTCTACACTCATAACACTCATTCGAAATCCATATACGCCTATATCTTGACGATCGACGAGAAAGATACGGTAAAAGAAGAAAATAACGCTTAGCAAAAGAGAAGTTTGGCGGAAATCTACTGAAGGACTTGCCTGAAGACAAGGGAAACCGATGATAATGAGGCAATTTCTCCCACAAACAGTCGTCAAACATATTTTCACCTCACAAGACCCTCTGACAATGAGACAGAATGTAGGTCGTACAGACCGGTGTGTCGCCACACTATTCAACACCCGTAAACTGCTGCGAGAGTACAGTAGCCTACATGTATGTCCTTGACGACGGTCCCCGTTCCCCTCAATTTTCACTTCCCAATTCGTTCCACCAATTGAACTTACTGCGTTACGTGACTAACATTACAAATACGTGAGCTATGCCAGATTTTGCTTGTATCACAATAAAAATAACGAATTGATTGGAAAAAACCGCCCAAACTAATAAAACATGTTCGAAATTTATATATTATAGGCCATATCAACAAGTCCACAAATTATCGATTCTATTGCGAATTTTCCCAGTTGTTCCGAAGTTAGTTGTTCGTGACGATGAACTGTATTTATAAATTTAAGGATTTAGACAATTTTTTATACTTTGCCATTGAACACTTTATAACAACAGACAATTTATTGAGAGGTAATGCTGACTAAATAATTAAAGGGTTCAGAAAACAAGATTTTATCATAAGGTGAGGGGCTGTTTCACTTAAACAAAAACACGTCTTTCTTTTTCCAGAATTCGGTCCGTAACGATGATCGCAATGTTACAACAGGAAGTTTCATTTGACAGGCGTGCTAATGGACTAATGGTTTTTGCAAAAACTGAGTTTTGTTTACAAATAAATATAGTACAGTAGACTCTCGATTTAACGGACTAAATGGGGTAGGCTATAGTCCGTTAAAGCCGATTGTCCGTTAAATGAAGGTGAATTCACTCCAAGCTGTTATGAGATTGCCACACCATAACTAAAACTAACTGTGATTATGCAAGCTCATTGTTAACTCAAAAATCAATCAAATATACAAATACCGTATATATTGTACAAAGACGATTAACTCATAAGGATAAGAAAATAATAACTATATATGGAAATAAAAGAAATAATAACTATATATGGACTATTTGAAGTTGCCTTAAAAAAACTACACGTTGTATAAATTAATTTTTGTATAAAACTTCCTTCAGTGGGGGATACATATTTAGATACTGTAATACAGGTGCAATCTGTCTGTTAGATCCGAAGTCTGTTCAATCGGGGTCCGTTAAATCGAGGGTTTACTGCATTTGGAACTGTGTATGTTATTCTTGACGATTTTAATTTAAATAAAACTCATAATAGCAACTTGATATCCACTAGATTGGCCCTTTAATAATCGTACAGTGTTGCCTATAACTAATTATAAAAATAAACAGAAACCGTTGGGCTTAAGCTTGAAATAGAAAAGCATGTTAGCCCGCTGGCGTTGATTCATAGGACCTACTTTAGCGACTTTTCAGTGTTGGCTTTGCAATTTGGGACCCACCCCGGGAAGATTTCCTCAGTTATTCTACTAAAGCGACTATGGCAAAAACCGTTTAATATTTTAAAGAAAAGTTCCGGGAGATCCATACATCTTTACGTCTTGTATGGGTGGCGAATCTCTTGTTACTCGTAAGTTGGTACACCGCTTGAAAAAAGACCTTCCGTAAGTTCATAGGTACACCGCTTGAAAAAAGACCTTCCGCCGTCTGAGTTTTTGCGCAGGTATGGCGATATATGGTGTGCGCCAGCCATTCCGGAAATCTTGGTTCTACGCACGTTTTTTACCGGCCAGTTTGTCTACAGGATCACTGGTGTTACGGGTTACTACATTAATGAAATGTACATAAATAAAGAGCATCGCGAGAGGACCTGGTCCCAAATTGGGTTCGCAGTTGCAAGGTTTGCAAGAATCAGTGTAGATGGGAACTGTACGTAAATAGCACGGTTGAATATTTCCACATAGAAAAAGAAACTGAGGTCGCTTACTTATGGCAGCAGCGAATGCCTGAATGGCAGTTATGGGTAGATTACAACTAATGTCCAATTTTATACATCTTACGTTCATCTTTGAGGATTTGCGGGAATAAAGGGAGGGTCTGACAAGGAGCTTTCTGCCATCCGCATCGCAAACTGGAGACATACTACTGGACACACATTTAGCGCACTAGGGGACTTCTGTTTCTTTCTTCTCAGTGATATTCCCGACTCGAATTGCTGAAAACAGCACGTCGGGACTGGAAACAAAACGTAACAGTTTGAAATCTACAACATTTCTGAAAAATTAGTTATAACAGATCGAACCGGAGGTGTGTCTACTTTACTAGAAAACTAATTGTATTACTAGAACCAGCTTTATTAGCTCTGCTTAGGTTTATCAAATGGCTGCCGGAACATCACCTCAACAGCCTCTAGCGGGGGGATTGCTCATACGGGTAATAGAGCGTGGTGTACGACGTCCTGTTCACACCGACCTTGACACCGAATTGCCCATCGCCACTTGGATGCACGATATTCATAGGTCGTAACGTGCGGTCGTAATCCCAGCAAAATTACCCATTTCTCATACAGGTAACTGTTGTAATTCACTCGATTGGTTCTCATGGGAACGTAACAAGCAGTATCCCACACACACCGAGCTGGACGATATGTGTAGCTTAAAACGAGGCGTGGAACTTAAAACTGAATGGTGAAGGTAAATTGTTATAGTGTATTTAAAAATTGAGTTGGCTCTAGGTCACAACACAATCGGTTCAACCTCAAAGAAATTATCTGTTTAAAATACCAATTAAAATAAATCTGTTAAAAACCCATTGAATCAGACTACGCATAAAACGGCAATGCTTTATAAAAGGAGAAGAAGTAAAATGTAGGCTATGTTCGTTTTGTGGAAATAATTTCAGCCTATTCTTACAGATTTATTCATTTTTTCATTTCATTGTTCATTCTTTCTTGATTTAATGCACAGATAATCATTACCTTCTGATCATTATTTTCATCAAACTTAAATATTTTAGAGCTAAGTACAATTTCAATTAAATAATACATATGAGTTAAAAAATAGTAAAGTCAACTATGAATTTCTAAATAAATTCCACAAAAGCGTCCACGATACTGTTACAAAATTTTAATTTTCTAACTTTAATAATGAAAGTCCTAGAAGTACTCTTAAATGGAAGTTATATCCAGTATTATTTAGGATTTTAATTCGGTTTTTAGATTGAACTGTTATCGTTAAGATGTTCCCAAAGAAACGCCTACGCAAAAGTGCCAACCAAATTCATAAAATTAAATATGAGAAAATATCGTAATATATGATGGTATAATCAAACAAAATTGCTTTAAACCAACATTTAAAACCTTATTCGTGAGGCCTTTCGACAGCAATACTAACATCAAAAGACTCATACAAAATACCATAATGCTGGCTTTTAAATGCAGTCTCTCTCCACAGGAATCCCATTTATTAAGCGTAGCACCGTTTAAAATTGGGAAAACGACTATGTAAACTTGATGGCATTGAGGGCAGAGAACTGGAAATAAAACTTGAAATCAAATGAATTGGAAAATACCACGAGCAAATTTACTGCTAGTCAAACTCGAATCCATGTAATATTTCTCTAACAACGACGTGGAAGAACGTATAACACTGATAAGCTGATAAAGCAAATGTTACTTAAAGAGCTAAAAAGTTGCCAGCAGAAAAGCACTTAGAATACTTGGAGGCTTTACAAAGAGAGCCGCCAAATATGAATCGTTTAGTGGAATGGACCAGCGGCTGGCGACATCAGCAAGGAATCATCATCATTTAGGGACATTACTGGGGAGTGGGTGCAGACGAGTCCATACAAAATGACAGCTGCCAAATGAAAATGTTCGTACGTCCCACATAACTGATTTACAAAGTATCTGGTTTGTATCAGTAAACTGTTCGGTGGTTTGTCGAATATCGATAAATAACTGTAGCCAGATTTGTTAGTATTTCTTTATTATTGTACAATTCCTTCATCTTCTCTTTTATGTCTTCTTTCTGAGTAGCTTTTAATTTAGTTTCAGCAAAAAACTACAAAACGTATCTCTTGCATCTATCACTATCTAAATAACTTGTTCGTTATATTCATGTGCCAATTTACGTCCGCAAAAAACGCCTAATACACGGGTTTCTAATTCAACATTCGGATTCGGTTCGTAATAATGACCGTATTTGAACACTTGATGTGTCTTTTGATAGGCGAAGACATGTTATGTGCGCCATAAGTTGGTTTTTGTACAACTTTGAGTATTTTTATACTTTTTCATGTTTAAACATGCGAAACCTTAAGGGGGTTACACGCAAAGTCTTATTGTACGTCAAGCTGGCAAGGACAGGGCCTATCAGCTATAACGTAGCGTGCGTGTAGACCGCAAAACGTACGTTTTGTCGAAACGGAATGAAAAGACGGATATAAACACTGACGAGGCGAGCATTGTTTTGTGGAAACTGCAACGATAAGATAGATGGTGTGAACACTTTTCCTTGTTTGTCATATCGCCAGAAATAAGAATCATTATACAGTACTAACTTTCTTTTAAAGTTATTTAGTTTCCTTTATTAAAAAGAAATTATCCCGCAAATGTATGTCATCAGACCTACGACAGAGTACTAGTTAGTTTCTTACAGATTTTATTGAGTTGTATAAGAGTTGTCTTGTTTGTGGCAAATAAAAAACAAGGATTATAGTGACACTCATAAAAAACACGAACGACAGTCAAAATAGTTGAGAATAATGTAAGCGCTTCTTCCATTCTAGAACTATGATGTAGACATAGCCTGAGCGTCGACCGAACTGAGCTCAGCTAAAACGTAAGAAATGACGTTGCCACGTGAACACAGAAGAAAAGGGGCTTTTTTATGTACGTTATATATGAGCGATAAGACGTACAATAAAACGTTGTCGATTTTCAGTAAAAAAATCGCAATATCAACTTATGATCCACTAGAATGGACATTTAGTAATCATATAACGTTCTCTACAACTCATTATAATAATAACCACAAACCGTACAGTTGAAATAGAAAATCATGTTTTGGCCTTGTGACGATAAAATTACATAGCTACTATAGGGCTGTCGACTTCCCTGCGGTGATTTGGCGTTTAGGAAAGATTTAAATTATATAGCATGATACAGTTTTTGGACGCGTTTTAGCTAAGCTTTTTTAGCAATAATTCTGTTTATAATTCTGTTGTATCATGATGACAGGCGCCACAGAAATGAGAAATAAGTTATTTAAACTATAGTTGAACAACAGATTTAATTTAATTTACCAATGATCTTTTATGTATTTTCACTGGCCTCGTGACTGGACACTGGTTAGTTTTGTTCCTACATTTATACTATGTTTATTATAAAGTGTTTAATATTTGCAGAAATATCTCCATGGATAGGCTTCCACGGTCGTCACTAACAAATTCTAGGTCTTCCGGGTTCGACCGCATCACTATTGCCGACGTTTCGGCCACATTACAGTAAGCCATCCTCAGGGCGAGACGATCACTCTATCACTTAACTCGATCCTGAGGATGGCTAACTGTAATGTGGCCGAAACGTCGGCAATGTTTGTACGAACCCCGAAGACCTAGAATTTGCAGAAATAATTATTTTCATTGTTTTACCAACGTACTTACTGCTAATAAAGTTATCTATATATTTAAGACCAAAACAATTTTTCAAAAATCAACCCGCATTGGACTTCCTATATAATAGTTTCTGCCACTTTTAAAATTACAAATTGTAAAATGTAATTTCGTTGTCTTATAATGGTTTTAATTTAATTTACAAAATATTTTCACTTTTCGTTCTCACTAAAAATAGAGCTATATTAAAATCACAACTGAATTTATGCTAAATCTATCTAACTTACACAGAATTCGAATTTGTTTCTTTGTAATGAACCTCTTGAACTATTGATATGTTTCTTTTCTTGACATACACTATTCTCACTTCAAATAATTTCAATTTTTTGTTCTGACAATATATGTTATTGTACAAACTATAACATAATGACTACATAATGATCACAAATATACATAAAGTAAAAAAAAAAACTAACATAGAATGTTTCATAATGTACAGTAGTAATATATAGTGTATGATAATCATATCATATCAAGTAATTATAATCATAAAAATAAAATCGATACCTGATTTTATATTATGTTAAAAATAATTAAAACAATAAAATGTTCTTTTATATTTCTGTCTATAGAAGATAACATATTGGAAACCAAACATTATGTTGGCAACATGACTTAAACGCCATAGCAAGGAAGGGTTATTGAAGGCGTCAGCTCCTTATCCGCGAGTCGACCGCCCTAATAGCGACAGTTCGCTGACTCTATGAGGGTGGCGGAGACGACGGTCGGTATCAATTCCGTCACGTAGGCTATTCAAGACCGGAGACTCATTTATAATTCGGCGTAAATAGAAGTGCAGACTCCGACCGACATTCGTTGCATTCCAATGGGGCATTCTTCACATTATATTTAACCGGACTCTACAAATAAACACAGTTTATACATACACCATCTTAAATTTATAAACCAGTCTGGTTTTGTAAGTTTCTTTTTACGTGCAATGTAAAAATATTTATTAAATTAAAATACGAATTTATCGTTCTCTTTTATTTAACTTTCTTCTTTATTTAAATGATTTTATTTATTTCTATAGTCTCTCTGAGCTGGCGGAGTTAAAATAGCAAAGAAAACACACAATTTGAACACACGTGCATGTTCGATATTACAGATCAAATCGATGCCCAATTTGGTGCGCGACTAAATTCGCTGCGGAAAGCTAGTAATGCATTTCATGATATTTATATAGTCTGTTTACAGAATCTTCCGACCGGTCGTACAGAAAGTGGTGAGCCTACAACGAGGAGGAGGAAGTTCTACGACCAATAGCATGACGTTATTAGCCAGCCGTACGTAACTATAATATCGACTTAACGCCTTGCATATTGACACGTTTCAATTCTTTATCCCCATAGGTCCAACAACCTGCTCGTTTGAATTTATTTTATATTGTGTTAAATTGCTGCTCAAGACAACCGTTGAGAATATCAGAGTTTCACATAATCGCCACCAAGCGCGCTCGTGTAAAGTCAGGAGATTCATTAAATCGAGTATAGAATTTTAGGATAGGGACATCAAAGACGGTACATATATAACTATGTACCGAATGTTTTATCAAGTGGGTATAAAAAATAATACAAAAAAGTACAGTTATTTTGTAAAGTATATTGCTATAACTTTACAGGTAGTTCGAAGCTCCAGTGAATAAATCCAACTGACGACACCTCGTACCCTCAATGATATCCCAATTGTGGCTTATATCTGCTAGATAATTGTGGCAGTATCACCAATGTAAGACTGAAAGAGTACCACTACGACAAGGTCTGAACAATGCATAGACTGTAGCACCACATCGCGTGTCACAGTGTGGAAGTCCAGGCGTAGACAGTTTTCCCAGTACCAACAGGGTCGCGTGAACTCTATACCCAATTATTTCAGACACAAAGAGAGCAGCAGTTCTTTTACGGTCCGGCGCTCACGCGCACACACAGCCCCCACTACCAACGTGTGATTATTACCTCAGTCGACCGACTCCGATATTATAACGGAACGTTCGCGGACCGGTCCGCGAGCATCAACTGAACTGCCCTTCGTATGAACACTTTGATTTTATCTCCATTTGACTCAACAAGGATTCTATTCACTTTCTTAAGTTATGGAATGGAAATAGTGTGTTTAATCACTTAAAGAGCGTACAAGAGTAAAGTTATGGGAAGGCAAAAGTGTGTTTACTCGCTTAAAGGGCCTACATTGGTAGAAACCAACAATCTTACAACAAATTGAAAAGAAACTAACTATTTTACTGTTGATCAATATTCAGTCTACAATAAAGGCAGGTCTGAACGAGGCGAATTTAAAATCTTAAGTTTACTTAATTTAAATGTTGCATATAACGAGACGCGTCAAATACAAAGCTGATGATGTTTGTTCCGTTCCATTATACCTGAAATCCAACTGATCTCTTAAGCCAAGGATACTCTCCAAATGTAATTCTGGAAGTTACAGAACTCGAGGAAGTTAAGTCCTCTAAACACATCATCTAGTAATTTTCCCAAATTGGAGCGATCTAAGCAATAATATTTCACCTAAATTATCTTCAGGAACTTATATTTGAGCCCACTGTCCAAATACTGCCCAACTCAGGTAATAGTGACGGCTTCAAATGCTTGCAAATGTTGCCAATGCATTGCGTCTACATATCAAACAACCATTCTCTTCTGTGTGTGTGGGCTACACTAACATGCAGCCGACAGATACATACAATACCAGAGGCAAGGAAAACTACCGAACTGGGCAACTCAGAAACGTGGTTTTCGAACATCTTCACATTAGGACAGATAATCATTTAATGGACAGTGTACCACACGAAAACAAACATGCTTGACACCGAAAGCTTTTTTAGTGTGAACAAGTGCTTGCACATGATTGGGAGACCATCCAACAGTGATTATATTGATGACTTAATAATAATACCATTTAAATTATGATTGTTAATTCTGATTAACATCGATCAATAACAGTAGAGTCCCTTATTACAACCGACTTTTATAAAATAGCCAAATAATGAAAGAAATTTGGCAATAAAACCACTTGGAAATATAATAAATATAAAAATCTCCGGATAGAGCAAATCAAAATAGTCGAAAAGAGACGGTAACCAGATCCCCTGGTGTAGAGCAGTTTTTCTTGCTAGCCACAGTCCCGGCAGTGGTTTCTGCGGTCAGGCTGTTGGTTCACTACACCTGGCTGGCCTTTACCACGTCGATGACTCATCATCAACCCAGTTACTATCACAAGGATTACGTTGTGTAGTTTTTACAAAAAGCCATAGTCGATGCAGTGGTTTCTGCGGTCAGGCTGTTGGTTCACTGCATCTGATTGGCCTTTACCACGACGATGACTCATTATCAATCCAGATACCATCATAAGGACTACGTTGTGCAGTTTTCACCAAAGCCATAGTCGATGCAGTGGTTTCTGCGGACAGGCTGTTGGTTCACTGCAGCTGGTTGGCCTTTACCAAGACGATAACTCATTATCAATCCAGATACCATCATAAGGACAACGTTGTGCAATTTTTACCAAAGCCACAATCCCTGCAGTGGTTTCTGCGGTCAGGTTGTTGGTTCACTGCAGTTGGCTGACCTTTACCACGTCGTGAGTCTACGCTATGAAGGATATATCCAGTTTCTGTTACAAGGACTAAAGGTTCACGTTTACAAACGTAATGTATTCCAGATATAGGCATTCGTTATGGTTAGATGCAAATGGACGGGTCGAAACAGTAGCCTATACAGTTACGTTAGAGAGATATCAATTACATAGACATGTTTTAATACATTTACTAAGTTACATTTTGACAGACGTGTGTTGAGACAAAACTACGCAATAGTAGCTTGGATTCAAATTATATTGTTAGTTTGTGGATATAAATCAAGCAGAAAACAATGTAACACACAATAGTAATTATGAACAGATAATAAGAATTTCTAGAAAACCACTTTTTAAAAAATATTGCGAATATTATATTCCGTCTTAAAATCAGTCTAGATCACTTATATGTCGAGGGGTTTTCCAACAGACTGAAAAGTATAATTGTAATGACTATGTAATTATTATATTATAGTTATAATTATTGTAATATTTCCTACACATATTGTATATCTTTAATTTGTATTAATTATGTTCTTATATTCTACTTCTCTGAATCATCTAGTGATTCCAACACTGAACAGTCAACAAGTTGTTGACATAACTCTTGGCTAGGAAGAGTAGGCCTACTGAAGATCAACATATTTGTAACAAATGATATGTAAACAATTAAGATGTAAATAAAACCACTGACCATTCCTTCAGTAGTTAGTTGTTGGACTACGGTAGTTGTTAAACAGTAGTTTCTCACTCACACTTCCATTTCATTACTAAATCTTTCTAAGTCTTTATTTCTATATCTCTTCTAAATCTAATTACCATTTCGGAGCTTATTTGGTATATATAATTCGTATTTCGCGAATTATATTATATTGAAGAATATATTCGATTTTATAATGAAGTGAACTCTATAAATGTTTAATAACCTTTATTTGTTCAATTCTTTAAACGTAACAAAAACTATTCAAACATATTACAAAGTCGGGACATTACATATTAACGCAGAAACAAATATTTTATAAACTGTATCATGCCGACCTCCGTAGAAATACCCTAAAGCCTAGTCCACCCACACACACTTAGAAAGAATGTCTACTACCTAACAGGAAAAACACATTCTAGACTTACGAGTCATGTGCGTATAACAAACGACTTGACTCAAGGACATTTTCTTTTCCAACAGTCTCTCCTCACAAAGTCACAATAATGTCATCATCAAAATTTACGTTGCTTTATGCAAACAGAGGAAAATAGCATCAAAGGAAACAATGCTTGTTTATCAATATTCGAGATGTTTCAACAACTGAGGCCCGGTGTCAGCCAACGCCACAATAACATGACTTGTGTTATTGTTTGCCTCTCCCCGCCCGGACACTCGCATTGTTCAGTTATGAACACTACAATGGAATGCCCGATGTCTTTGTAGAGTCAATCTTGCCTTCCGTCAGCCCCCACTCAATCCAATGTGCCCACGACTCATAGCATCACTACACCGCAATCGTCATAAAAACATTGAACAAAATAACTCGTAAATTGTGAAAAGTTCTTGCTAACTGTCAAAAATGTGAAAACCAATTGGTTAGAGGGTTTTTAAATTCACAAAGGACAAATCAAACAGGTCAGTAATTTTTTTTATTCATATTTTCCGAATGAATGATAACTGAATTGTCAACAACTAAGAACTGAAATGAATTAAAGCATGGGCGTCGTAAGTATCTATTATTGTTTTATTTGTATTTTTATTATTAGAAGATTTTAATTTGTGTAGTATTTGGGTATGTTTTAATAAAGAACTAAACCGTGTAAATAATGGACATTCTTCGCAAATTCGTCCAATAGCTGAAAATAGAACCAACATATACATCCTAGTACCAGGATTTTGAGAAAGGCACGTTTTACAGTTTGCTCTGTGGTGTAATCATTAGACACAAACCGGGAAGGATGACGAGCCTCCCAGACGTTATTAGATGCGAGCGGAGCGAACACAACGGTCACGCACTGTGAATTTGTCACGACGCACTCCTCATCAGGAGAAAGTCCAAGGCGAACAAAGAGGCCGTTGTAAAAAAGAAATCTGGTGCGTCTGGACCCAGGCAGTTCTACTTCAATACGCAACTTCCTCCGATAATTGCAACTGTTCCACATCAGCCGACTTGGTCGCATGCGACCAGGAAATTTATTGAACGTATGAAATCAAATGGAGGTGGCCACATTATGCGACCAGCGACCAGATTTTGGACGCATCAGGCTGCGTTTTCTGTTCGCTGCGACCAAGCGACTAAAAAAGGCAACCCGTGTTGACTTATAGCCCCGGCCACATTAAACGCGACCAGTCGCATCATAAAACTCTCTCTCCCTAGCCCCTGAGTGAACATCCACGTTAAGTGACTAATTCAGTTTAATTTCCAATTTGTGCTTGTTAAGTTATTTTTTGTGACGATACTGTTATTTCAAATTATCGTTGATTTATTTATTAATTAAATATGTGTTCAGATAGCACTGTGGGATAACACTTTTTTACTATCTTTTCTGCCAATAATGAAAAATCTGCCAGTTGATAAAAATAATGTGGGCGCGTCTGGCCATTACGTAAGTCATGCATCAAGCTATTTCTCCTGTTTCCAATACTCCTTCACCAATGATGCCGTTTAAACAGTCTTTCAAAATGACTCCTGTTCCACTAACTAAAACATCCATACTTCACTATAACAACTTTAAAAAATACGTCCAACTACAACGTTAGAATCCCAATATTGAAATTAAAAAACCATCATACCAAAGATCCAGTTCAACAAAACCTACGTGTTCTCTTCCCCCAACACAACCACAATCGGTAAATTCTGAGATTTACAATGTATTTAACGATGATCTAAACTATTTATAAAATATTTGACTTTAAAAATGTATACCTCACACCTCTGTTGTTTATTTTTGCAGTTCTCAGATAAATAAACAATAAAAACAATTTTTTATTTTCCCTTTTTGAAATATGTTTGAATTAATATGACGGTTTATTGTTTAATTTTTAATCTATAAATTTTAGTTTTGCAAGAACCAAATTTACAAATGTTTATGCTTAAGTGGTTGATTATATTTTTAATTTAATTTATTAACATGACAAATAAATTGCTTAAATTTTTGCTTCAAGGGTAATGTAAATTTGCAAAATAGGATGATTTACAAATGCTTGGACTGTATCAATAGTAATAGTGAATGCAATACAGATTGCAGTGTTATATTTGGTGTCGAATCTTTGAAATATTTAGGACTATAGTTAGACAAAGAGTTAAATTAATTGTAAAACACATTTGGACAAGTTAAAACAAAAATTAAATAGTGTTTTGAGAGTATTCTATTTTTGAGGAATATGTGTAATATTAACATTTTACGAATGTTATATTTTTCCTTGGTAAGTAGTAGGCTAGAGTACGCAATATCTTGTTGGGTGGAACCTACATATCTAATTTAAAAACTACACATAAACATTTTATAAGATTGATACTGAAAAAAAAGAAGACCTAGTCATCATTTCCGTTATGTTTTAGCTTGAAAATTCGGCCCTTAAGGTATATGTATGTATATAAGACATTAAAAATACTCTATATGAGAAGCAACAATCATCAGGAAACAAATAAATATAAACAGAAACTACAAACAGAAGTTTTACGTGTGCCGAAATCATTAAATACTTATTTTACAAAAACATTTACCTATTTAGTGCCAAAATTATTTAATCGAATACCAGCTGAACTCAGAAAGCAAAATTCTATTAAATCATTTTTGAAACACCTTAAGCAATGGATTTTTTCAGTGGAAGATATTGAACAGGTGCTTTTTAGAAACAGTGTATGGAGGTAATGGTGAGTACCAAAATACTGGAATGTTTATGTTTTTTCTCTTTTTTCTGGTATATGAATGAGAATGTACATTTTACACAGTTTTTATTATTTGAGTTTACCATTTATTAATTTTTATAAATCAGATATATTAATTAATTATGTATTACTTTTTTACAAATTGTGTCCTTGTACACACTTATTACTTATGTGCATACTCTTTATTTGTAATTCATATAAATATATTTTTTGTTTCTTAGTTGTAGTATTCTACTAATTGTTTGACCGAAAGGCATTAAAATTTTTAAAATCTATTGCATTGAAGGCTAGAAAACCAGTTTAATCTAACCTTAGTTAAAATGAAATATATTTTTTTAATTAAAATAATTACATGAATTCATTTAGGGAAAAACAATGTATGACTTTATTTATAAGTAATTAGCACTGCCATTACCTGCTTTATTTTAATACTGTACAAGTCTGTGTCTAGGAATCCTCGAAACAGGCTTAGCCTGGGAGGTAACTCCTTTATTTATCAAATTAACATTATTAAGTGTAAGTATTACTAAGTGTATATATTTACTGTTGTATTGTTATGTATTGTTGTACGTTTTTATGAGAAATAAAGCTTATTTATTATTATTATTAATGTTGGGATTACTTTAATGTAACTGTCAAACGCTCTTCTGCACTATACTATAATTTAAAATTGGCAATATTTTTTGTTATTTATTTTGTTCTTGAACTTATAACAAAAATTCGTCAAACAAAGTAACTCTCATTCTAAAATAAGCGAAAAACTTTTCGTCATCACTTCTAAGAAATGCCATAAGAGTATGGAACTGGCCTTGAGTTAAACGAATAGGGTTTATGGAGTGCACTGAAAATCTACACTTCTTACTTTTCTTAATGTAAGATCTCAATGCTATTGCTAAGATACAATCTTCATCACTCAAAGAACAAATCATAACAACTGCGACCAAACCGTCTAGTGTGGCCACTCCCTTGCGACCAAACCGTCTAGTGTGGCCACCCCCTTGCGACCAAACCCACGACCAAAATGTTGCTCTGGTCGCATGCGACCAAGCAGGCTGATGTGGCCGTACCCTAATAAAACTACTACCCCCCCCCCCCCCAATAGAGGTAAGGTCTGTACTTCAGTTCTAGTCTCCCTTCCCTTGTGGCTTCACAATCACAGTTCCATCCCACGTTCTGATTCCTTCAATATCAAAGTGACCTCAGTAAGATATTAGTCTGAACTCTGGGAATGAAGCATATTTATACGTTTTTTTTTTTTTTTTTTTACGAGTTGGTTGTTTTTGAAACCGATTACCCGGCGACTAGCCTGAATAAATTGGTTGTGGTAATGTACTACCGTCAAACAAGGGCAGACAATAAGCCCACACAGGCTCGCTGTCCGTCCAAGCAAAACGGGTAAAATAATTTATGACAGTAATTTAAAAATTCCGGCTGTTACTCGGATACCGTTTATGCTTCATACATTAGTCCATCTCGAAGCCATATTATCTTGTATTAACATTATTTAAAACAAGTAATAGTCGACCACTATGACCATTCTCATAAATTAAAATATTGCACAACTACGCTAGAAACAAGTGAAAAAATACAATAAAATAAGTGGGCATGCAAATCGAACGTTATTACGTCACATTACTCATTTATCTATCGACTTAATGTGGCGTAAACGTGTTTAATGGCACTTCTTTAGTGTGACACAGGCTGAACAAATTGTTTAACACAGCTTGACAAAGTATAACGCTTTGTGTTTGCACAAAACTAAGTATTATTGGCCGATCTTCCATAAACGCCTGTTACCCATTCAAAGATAAGCATAACCAAACAGTATGTAGGTAAACTAAACAATTCTGATAAGACGAAATAGGTTTGTTGTTTGACGGCGTTGGACTATTCATTATTGGTAAATTTGTTGGAGATTTCCCAACTCGTAAATGTTAAAAATGGTCAAATTATTCAACAGAGGTTTATTTGCCAATTCCACGAGGTTCGGAGTACCAGGAACACGAACCTTTACTGTAGTTTAAACTTACGGCCGGAACTCACCCAGGAACATTTTCCATATTGTGCTTTGTATCGTAGGCCTATATTTTCTATAATTGTGTCTATTTTTATGTATGCATGATACTTTGAAAGAAGGCGTGACTTCCTAAAGGGTCCACCCTTATCTATAGGCATGAAGTTGTTTAAAAGTATGAACAAATATTTCTAAATATAGACTAGGTAGTAGGTAACACCTGAAGACGACAAGAGTTTCATACCTATCACAATGTTGTGTTTGTTTTTTTATACACCTGAAGCGATTTAAATCTCTGACAAATTTACCAATCAGAAACAGGTTTCTCTATGCTACTTTACGTGTCCAGTAGTCTTGGTAATACTTTATTTACATCGAACACGCGTGGCAGAACAATATGAACGGTGAAACGAGTGAACCACAGCGAGATCGGACCTTGGCCAGGAGCCCGTGGCACGAGCGGGGCGCTAAGCAGTCGGCTTGACGTCACCAGTGCAAATGCTGGCGTATAATTAGCACAGGATGTGTCACGAGATGTGGTGAATACCGTTCGTGGTGAGAGCTGCACTTGCACAGGCTGAGGCACAAGGAGGGTGAAGGCTGCAAGCACCGTTGGATTGGATTTAGTCCCATAAGAGCACTGAATGGTAAATGCGGAACACCATGTAGCTGTCACCACGTCCAGTGTAGTGATCTAGTCATTGATCAGGGACGTTGGTAAGCGATATTCTGTGAGTGAAACAGATTGCGTACACTTAGGTCACCTTGGCGGTATCAACATTACACCTGCCCTACATACATTCACACATCGTATTGGTCTCGTGGACCCACACGTATACAATTTGCGACTTTCTGATGCCGTTCGAAAAGTATATTATCAAATTGGCGGATGTCCCAAGCCTCGTAGCAGTACTAACTTGACATCCAACTGTAGGGTACAGCGGGAATATTGATTAACAGTTAACTCTTCGAATGTCCTTCTTAACTCTTAGTAGTGTTGTAGTCAGTGTATAAATGTTAAAACCGCTCTTAGATTGTATAGAGGGAGTAATCATATTTGATTTATGTGTCATGAGAACAATGATAAATGCAGAACAGCATTGTGACTGACATTTGTTGGAACATTATAATATTTACATCCCTCGAAAGAACTAAAAAGACACTTAGAAATCCCACTTTAAAAATATCTTTATTGTTTATTTCTATTATCATAAAAACTATGAATATTTTTTATTTCACAACAGATCAACATAATTTGAAAATTAAAGAGACGATCCACATGTAACATTTACGGTCTTTTAAACAACGTAAAAATTAAAATGTTTCGACAAATTGTTAAGTCACAGTTCTTTCCTCATTTAATAATGATTTTATGGAAATAAATTCAATATGGCGACTACCCCTGTAGACTCTAAAGACAAATATTGACTCTGTACTATCTTTAGAATACCATCAATACGATCGAACACTGCAGCACAAACGGACAATTATTACAAGAAAATTGGTGCTCTTTACACACTAAAGTACCACAATCTCGTATTTTGAATTTTTTTAGGGTACCATCATCATCAGTTCATCAACTGCGTGTCGCGTATCTAGGCTTGTCACGTTCACACGGCACTTCTCACAAATTAAGTTTAATTAAAGCCGAGATTTATTTACACGTTGTATTCACTCGAAATCACATTCAATAAATTAAACTCGTTTAGAACAATAGTTATGTTTCGTGCTTTTTACTCAGTGTATTATTATGGATCTTGCCAATTTGGGAAAGTGCTGCCCTGTCTCTATTGCGGAAAATCACTACCTGTTGCTGAGCCAATCTAGAAGACCCTAGACAGTGCGATAATTTTCGGTAATGGCAGTTAACCTTCCAGAATGACGGTAGTGCCCATTCTAGTTAACATTTCCGAAACCTTCTGGATTGCAGAGGCACCTTGTGGTCGACCTTTAGTCTACACCCTTAGGCCGATAACTCTTAAAGATTCAATGTCAGATATTGTACAAACATAATTTAACAGGCGTAAAGTCACAAAGTAAAATGTAAATTAAAGTTGTTTAATTTAGAGTTTTAAAATAGTTTATAGGCTTAGTAATTTACATTTGCAAATATAACAAATTGTGTAGTTTCGTTAGTTAGTGTGTGTATATAAAATAAATAGTTGGTAGCTGGAATCGCTTCACTGTTGGACCGTAATAATACATTTACTTTCACAGTGATTACATCAAACTGCCGTCTCAGCTACTTCAGTTTGATTAAACAAGGTCAAGATGATCGCCCCACCCCAGCCCTGGCTATCGATCCCTTCGTCTCCCCCAGTGAAAGTGTTCCTCTGTCAGTCTCTACAAACAACTGACACTCTTTATTCAGGAGAAAGTTACGGTTCTGGCAAGTCAGTACACACATGTAATTTGATGCGAAGAACTATTCTAGTGGACCGTCTGCAGAGGCTATCGGCCACGTTGGTTTTAATCCCATAAGATCAACGTTATTTTCGAACAGAACATACGATCACGCGTATCCAATCAAACAGTTAGTTATTTTTAAACAGAGTTTTTCCAAACAAATTCCATTTGATCAAGATAAAATTGCACTTTGAAATTGCTTTCCAAATTTATAATTAGTTTTATAGAAAAAATAAAAAAATATTTAGTCTGAAGTTTTTATTTTCACCTATTTCTCCAAACTGGGCGTACATATTAAAAATATCAAAAGCAAACACAATTCACAATATGATAAGGTTTAAAATGACACCTCATAGTCTTTAAATAACGAAAAATATGGATTCACAAATAACATTTTTCTTACGGAATTAAAACCAATCTGCAGACTCTTAAGTTAATTTTTGTAAAAATTAAGTATTTTAATCCTTTTTTTACAGTTAAAAACATGTGAAACTCTAAATGGCATTCTCAAATATAAAAACTCAATGTTTATAGCCCACTAGATTGGACCATGAATAATCATACAGAGTTTATTAAATCTCACGATAGTTACTAACACGATCCGTAGGCCTACAGATAAAATGTATAAAGGAATGTTTTGGCCCGCTGACGGTAAGATTGTATCCGACTTTCCATCTGTGGCTTGCTAGTTTGGGAACTGTTGCACAACTAAACCAACATGTACTCAATAATCACTCGATATATATCGCTTTATCCCTTACTCTTTACACCTATTTATGGTGAACTTTTTTTTAATTCATTGTTTAATACGGTAAAAACTATTAAACAAGATGTTAGATTTAAACGGTTTTTAGCCAGACAAACTACATAATCATTTTCAAAATCTCCTTAATGGTAGGATTGCGGGAGGACTACACTGTGTCCACTGGGAAATCACCAATTGAGTTCACTAAACAGAATTAGAGGTGTCTACTAAGGGTAGGGGCCTATACTCAAAAAGTAAAATAATTGAAAAAAATGTAACGGGGTATTTTAGTAACGAGAATTTGAGGGAATCATAAGGAATCTTTGCGCATTACTATGCTTTAAATAACGTTATGTTTGCAAGGCCTCTCAATTTAGCTCGGTGTGTTGGTACGGACCCAGCTTGTCCCAGAGTTTACGTCATGTGAATTTGCCGGTCGTAAAAACCGCAATAGAGTATCATACGTTTTCAGCATTATCAGCCATCTACAAATTATGATTGAGTCACTACGAAGTGATTAAAATGATCTAAAAAATTGTGGTAGATAATCAGATTCCACTCATCTCAAAAAAATAAATCTATCTCTTTAAAAGTGGTTAAAATTGAGTTAGATTATAAGAAGAAATTATTTCATCGCACGAAAAAGGAAAGTTCGATTTTTAAAAGAAGATTAACATATGATTTTATTGTTATTTTTTTAATTCTTTAATGTATTTTTAATGCTGGATACAAGTAGGTAACTGAGTTTACGAAAAAATTACGATTTTTACCCATAACACTCTGTTTAAAAATCAAACCAAACTTAAAATATTCCATTAAAAATTTCGAGTTTTACGGTCAATTCGGGAGCTATTCTTCCGGTCGAAAATATTTGCGAATTCGTTTCTGTGCTTAACACTCGGTGTGTATAATAATCGAGTAATGGCCACTAATGCGATTTGCCGCGAAAGTAGTATTTCCATCATAACTCAAGAAATTACTATCATAGACCAAAATACTTTTCAAATTAATGTTCAACGTAAAACAACACATCAAATTACAAATATATTACCAAACAATCTTTTAAAAAAAACGCAAGTATGCTAAAAGACGTTAAATTTTTGTTCTCAGAATTATTCGGTTCACAACGTAATTTCCGCAAAATAAAAAGCACCACCATGAGAATATAGCCAATTCTTGATCCATAGCATATCTCTGAGATAGGCGTCTTAGAAAGGAGGAATAATAATAATAATAATAATAATAATAATAATAATAATAATGAATAGCAAACTAATGTATTAGCTAAGTTAAAACTGCACAGTTACCACATCTCTTGAACAATTTCTTTAGATAGGTCTCGGTAGTTCTTAGCTTTTATGAAGTAATTACTTTATTATAAATAAACCGAAATGTATCTACAGAAATCTTGTCTACACAGGTGACTGCAAACTAAATCAAAGCGGGAATCAGCTCACTGAATGTGTTACGTTTGAAACACCTTGCAGTAAATCGTATTGAAGAGCAAAGGTTGTTCAACAAATACTAGAAGAATAAAACTGACATATGAAAAATGTTGTTTTTTAAATTATTTTTTTAAGTAACCAGATTTATAAAGGACGATGTATGTTTGATACTATCCAATCGTGTCACTTTCTAATTTTATAGTGAGTACTAGAATCGACATACGACACAATTTATCCATTTCTTCATTACGCCGTTTCCTTGTGGGGTCATGAGAATGAAAGAACACATTTTTTATTTAAACAACAAAAACGCGCAGTTAAGAGTAATTTTTAAAAAACCGTCTACTTCTTCTTGCAGATCTCTCTTTATAAACAATAAAATGTTAACTTTTCCTTGTATTTATATTTATGCAGTCCTTGTTTCTGTTCATAAAAATTTTAATTTATTTCAAGATATAGAGTTAAATAAGAGAAGGTGTTATTCACTTAGAGAAAATAACAATTTAAAAATTCCACGCCACAGAACAAGTTTTTTTTCAAAATCATCTACTATATACAATGGTGTTACCCTATTCAATTCACTCCCACCATCACTTAAAGTTGAAAAAGATTGTGTTTTGTTTGGAAGGGGGGTCATGAAAATACTGCAGAAAGAAGATTTCTACAGTGTTAAAGATTATGTTTTGTTTACTAAAACTATGTAATTGCACAGCTGTAAGGAATGTATTAAATTTATGACGCTATTGTACAATGTATTTATTGTAAAAAATAAAGATATTTGAGTTCTGAGTTTTATAAACCTATTTCGATATCTAATCCAGTCTGGCATACACGTTCTCAGTACCCGTATCATCGACAATCGAACACTCGTCAATCAGATGGTCATTGGCTTGAGTACAACGAGCCAGTCGTATGACGTCACTCTCCCATTAAGGACGTTAACCTCTTACGACAGGCGTGTCATTCGGCCATTACATATTCTACATAACATGCGGTTCATGTAGATACCGACAGCTCGGTTCACGACAACACCATTCCCAATCCCTTTTGGTATGTAAACGAACCGGACTATACAGGGAACTCACGCAATACACGATTGGAAAAATATAGTTGTTATACTACGGGCATTATTTTGTGTTCCTATTCAACGCAAGATGACGCAAGAAAACAGCGTTGCCTAAATATTCGTACATTCCGATATGTACGTATATTTAAAACATTAATTCTAGTATACTAATTAAAACATAAATTAGTATACTAGAACAACTAGATTAAAACAAAAGTCTAGATAAATTAAAACAAAATTCTAGTATACTAAACTTTGTACTGGTTAGAGTAAATTCAGCCCGTGATCTTATTACTTTTTTAATCAAGAGAAACCTAGAATTACTACACTCGTAGATAACTTTACGGCATTTGTCATGTTCTATCCTAATTAATTGCTGTACGTGGTGTTCTCTAACGGTCCTTTCAACTCCCTTCCAGCATTACTTTCGGTTTAATTACCCAAGACATCTAGGTTCATTAACGTCTCTGAATTGTCATGCAAAGAGCGGTTACAAACGTGTGGAGAGAACAGGGCATTGAGTGAAGAAAATTGAATTCAACGCAATCTAATCTCTTTTATTTAAAATTTTTACGCACAGAGTTAAGAGGCTGTCGGCTATGTTGATTTTAATACCATAAGAACAATGTTATTTGCGAAAACATGTTTTGTTATTCATTGACCAACCGTTGTGTATGACGTGTCATTTTAAACATTATCGTATTGATTATCATGTTCTGAGAACCTACGCTTTTGAAAAAATTGGTGAAAATAAAAACTTACCTGGGATTTGCAAAACAATTCCAACGCGCAATTTAATTCTTGATCAAATGCAATTTATTTGGAAACAAATCCGTTTAAAAATAACTGTGTAATTTGGATACGCGTATGTGCGGTCCGAATACATTTTTCTTGTGGGATTAAAACCAACATGGCCGACAGCCTCTGCACTCTTGACCTACCTACGGTCACATTTCCACGCTCACTGGTTGATAAAATGCGGTACAAATTTAGTATTAATTTCAATATGAGAGAAGTTATGTTTGTGACTGTTCACTGAACAATAGCCCCATAAAATATCTATATACAGTAATGAACTTACAAGTAAAGACAGGCCGCTTAAAAAGCAAACTACTAAATTGTATAATGCAAGAGATGAACTGAATTGTGGAAATGAGATAGATAACGACTGCTGTATAATGCGAGGAGATATACCTAGATGTAAAGCTAATACTGTACTGCTAACAAGGCATTTTAAAACTATTAACGCGTATGCATGTGGGAAAATTTCTCTATCACGTGTGTGATTGTGACATTTTTACCACTGTTGTTCTCATTCACACTGTAAATTACTTAATTACGGTTAATTACAAAACACACACGGTAGAGTAATTAAATCACTATTTTATCGATCCAAGCTTTAAATATATATTACTTTTTACGACCATTTCTTATTCTTGTACAATTAATTAATTTTGTTGTTCGCCAATTACCTATATAATAGAATTCCGTAAACGTATCAGTCCCCACGAAATTTCTTGAGCTAGGAAGAAGATGGAATATAGGAGAGAGACAGGCCGCTGGCTGGCGCTACCTGTGAAAACCTAACATGAACTAATTTTACCGAACAGGAAACCTGGCTTCACGGGGCACATACTAGCACATTCTCCTTGTTTATATAGTAAATAGTTTAAGTTAGGGGATTGAACAGTCCATGAAAAAACGCCAAAAACAAGGGTTTCTATTACAACGATTCGGTTCTTAATAACGATCGTATCGTACCACTTGATTTGATAGGTAAAGAACTGTTCCTGTGGATCACTAGTTAGTATTTTGTAATAAAATTTAGTATTTATACTTAAAAAGTTGTACACTTCTAACAGTTAAATAAAATGTGAAACTTTGTATGATATTTTAACAACGATTTCAAATTTGAAAACTCAAAAGTATCAACTTACGGACAAATACATTGGACCTTCCCAGCGGTAACTTGGCGGTTTCGGATACGCCCACCTTTAAAACGATAAAGCTATTTTTCTTCATGTTACACCTTTTACTAGCTTGAACGGCATATTTCTGGAATTAACACTGACGTAGTCTTTCCACTATACGAAACGCAAAGACTCAGACAACATACACACAATGATATTTTGCCCTTCCCACAACACACACGGAATACACACGTGCACTTGTCGCGCGTGAGAGAATGCGACGCACGCGGCGCGCTGTCCGGTGATCTCTCTAACGTCGGCTAAGCCGTAAAGCCTACTAGAAGACCCCAGACACACACAATGACATTTTGCCCTCCCCACAACACACACGGAATACACACGTGCACGTGTCGCACGTGAGAGAATGCGACGCACGCGGCGTGCTGTCCGGTGATCTCTCTGACGACGGCTACGCAATAAAGCCTACTAAAAGACCCCAGTTGAAAACAATGTTTGCAAACAGTTTACGAACCGTTTTGAAACAACAAAAAGACGTAAATGTTTCTCATGCATTTGTGTCCATTTCATTCTAGCTGGGCAGTCTTGCTCGAGACGTTCTTTTGGCTTGCGCTAGTTTATATTTAATTCTACATACCGTGGCTTACTTAACTTAGAAAAGGCTGTTGTAGAACCGTAGATTTTTGCAAGAATGTGCTTAATACGACTACAACTTACTCTATGATGGCGCTGTTTCCGAAACTTTACTAGGATGGCCATAACTGATTTCTATATTCTGTCGAGACTTGTAGCACAGGCACGAAAACAAAAAAGGTTTAAAGAATACGGTCCACTATTTCAACCATTATTCGACAAGGTCTCAGTCACTGTAAGATATTTACAATCAGTGATTCATTTACGAGTTTAAAGGATACGAACCACTATTTCAACCATTATACGACAAGGTGTCAGTCACTGTAAGATATTTACAATCAGTGATTCATTTACGAGTTTAAAGGATACGAACCACTATTTCAACCATTATACGACAAGGTGTCAAAGATATTTACAATCAGTGATTCATTCAGTTTAAAGGATACGGTCCACTATTTCAACCATTATACGACAAGGTGTCAGTCACTGTAAGATATTTACAATCAGTGATTCATTTACGAGTTTAAAGGATACGAACCACTATTTCAACCATTATACGACAAGGTGTCAAAGATATTTACAATCAGTGATTCATTCAGTTTAAAGGATACGGACCACTATTTCAACCATTATACGACAAGGTGTCAGTCACTGTAAGTATTACGAACCACTATTTCATCCATTATACGACAAGGTGTCAGTCACTGTAAGATATTTACAATAAGTGATAAATTTACGAGTTTGAAGTATACGTTTAAAATATATAACAGACCATTTCAAGAATGATTTCAGATTGAAGTGAAATCATCATCAGTCAGTTTTGCAAAGGACTAGACACATGCTAGACGCCTAGAATCACCACATACGCCACTCGTTTCAGTAACCCCACCATACTCAACTTTTCCAAAAAAACGGAAACATTTATCCGTTTTCCATCTTGATTTGAAAACGAAACTACTGATTCTTGTTTCCAGAAACACTTTAAATATGCTCAACTCTTTTGTTTGCTGACAGTTGGAAAACGTCGGAAATTATCACATAACACTGGAAACAGTTTAGAAATAATTTGCAAACAGTGTTTCCGGAAACTTATTTGCAAGTGAATATTAGGCTTAAAGAGCAAATTTTTGTATAAATCTTTTTCATACAAATGTCACATTAATGAATAATGTGTTTGAAAAGTCAAACATATGTTCAGTGAGCTCAAACATATGTAATAAAGATCACGGCTTTATTCACCAACGTCTCCGACTCCGAAAGTAAGAGCTTTCCCACCAATGGTTGAATAGAGCGGCATGACGTAGCGGCGGCGATAAGGCAATAATAGAAGTGAACTCACTCGCTATCCGGTCTCGAGATGTAGATGGCCGTGGTAATGGACAGTGGTGGTCACTCACTAACAGGACTGGCTCGCCCACAAACACCATGTCTTCATCGTTATGGTCCCAAATAATCACGTGACCGTTTCTATATACAATAGACGTGAGCTCACTCGCTATCCGGTCTCGAGATGTAGATGGCCGTGGTAATGGACAGTGGTGGTCACTCACTGACAGGACTGGCTCGCCCACACACACCATGTCTTCATCGTTATGGTCCCAACTGATCACGTGACCGTTCCTATATACAATAGACGTGAGCTCACTCGCTACAGGTGTTGAGATATGAAGACGATCTTATCGTAGGAGAAATGCAGACTAATCAACTAAGTGATATATTCCTCACTAACGCCTTCTTTATTTTAAAACCAGTAAGAGATAGGCACATTGCTTCATTTTCTAAGTCAACTGTGACAACAATAGAAACACTGCTCCCATCAGGTGAGGTATTCTTGGACCAGACGCCAGACATGCCTGTGACGTCAAGTTAGTAAAGGATTACCAGTTGACAAAGGCTCTGCACGGCAGGTCAGTGACCCCTCCACACTCCTGATATGTGTACGCCCAACTGTGATCAAATGGCAAGTCAAGAAGGTGGAATGATTCTGGTCAGTGACTGTACGAGAACAATGGTCTGTAGAATAAGGGGTTGAAGATGGTTTTTCATTTATTAAAATGTTCTACGGCATAAGTTTGTAAAACATTGCTGGTAATATTAATGTAGATACGAAGTGTCGTTGTCACATATAACTATTTCATGGCAAACATATTCGTTTATTTATTTTACCACGGCAGTTAATAGTGAGTTGAGTGTAGTAGACCTACATGTTATTTTTTAAGCCTACTAAATGAGAAATACGTGGAGTGATGTTTAAAAAGAGGTTCCAAGGCTTCTATTACTGTAGTTACTAACTAGGTATTAAATGAACAAAAAGAAGAGCTATTTTAAAAACAAACCCTTTTCAAACGAAAATTAGCAGGTGCGCCTTTTCAGAAACAGTCTCCATTTCTTTTATCATTAATGTTATATAATACAAAAGACGCTCGGGCATATGTTTAAAGGGTTTCCAGTGACTGAGATGTTTAAAGAGTTTCCAGTGACTGAGCGGTTAACTCGCTCACTTCCGGAACTTCGATTCCCGGTTCAGGCAAAGTCGAAAGGAAATGTGCCCCTCAAGTATACCCCCAGTGTTCACGCAGCATCGTGAGGCAATGAAGCTACGACTTGTAGCGAATCCTGGCCGAGAAAACTGGTCAGCGATCGGGACTCGTCGTGCTGACTATGGTGCTGACCACACGTCACCCGGCCATAAAAAACCGTCCGGCATTCCCAGACTCTGAAAGGGCTGTTTTGCACAGGTTTATTATATGTTATATGTTTCATAATTAATAGACTTCTAACAGTGGTCAAGCTAAAAGCAGCGCTCAAACTGTCGAGACGGTAAAGCAAAATTTGTCTGTAAAAATATCGAAATCTTAGGAGGGAAAACCTGCCTCTTAAAATCAAACACCAAATGTTAAAGTATGTGGCAAGTTTGATAGTTCTTGGACAATTAATGACTACCCAGTGTTTAGCACCTCCCCGTAAATCTGCCGACATACGACGAAACCAACGGAAAATCAAATGCGGCTGATACCCTTATTTTTATTAGCATGCTTTGATCATGATTCTACCCCTATGTTTTTAGAGTTATCGTAACTTTTGTTTGTTTATTGCATACATATTGCTATCTGTTATTACATTTATGCACTTTAAACATGTGGAACATTTCGTGAACTTACTGTTTCGTCTTGTTACAAAAAATAAAAACTGACAGAAAACTCTGCAACCCTAAGATTTAAAAATTGTTGGACTCTGGTTTGTTGGAGGTTCTTTGGCCGACCGACAAAATAGTAGTAGTGAAACTATCGAGAACTTGGAGGCTGCTGAGGTAGTACTTAGCAGAGATAAGAGGAAGAGGAGGCAAAGAGGAGATTGTCGTAAGGGGTGGGAGGGAGAATGAGGCCAGTGGAATGAGATCGATATAACTGGGCACTGCAGCAGCCTAGCAACAAGCTCTTCATTGAGTCTTCAGCACCCCTCCAACTGTCCTTGATTCATTCATTATCATTGTTGAATAGAAATGTTTAATTTCTTAAAATACATTTATAGATTTCCTGACATTTCACCAGTATCAATACGACTCAAAGCGTCTTCGATAACAATCTAAAGGTTTTGCATTATCAACTTAAGTTTAAATAAAAATTCTTCATTGTGTTTAAAGTAACATTAGATTATACTTTTTGATAAAATTTCTTGTAATTAGCAACAATAATTTACCAATATTTTTCAACGCAGAATATATTGACATATTCGGCCAAATTAATCGTTTCTGCAGTGTAATTGTGTACAGATGTGCACGAGATATTGGTATAAAACTAAATAAGGAGATGAGGGTTATCAGCAGTTCCCTCACATTGCAACCCCTACCCTATACAATAGCTTCCAGTGCTGTGCAACACAGCTCCTCCGGGTATAAGACACAAAGGCAAAGAGGTTCTTATTAGAGTTCGAAAAGATCCTATCTACTCCGAATCTCCTCATTTTGAGAGATATTCCACAACGTGCAGAGCAACTTAAAACTAGAAAACCACCTCTTCGAACAGCTTCCCAGTAAAACTCAAATGTTCTGGGTGTTAATTACTTGGGATATGTTTCACGGTCGAGGTGTTTCATGCGCGAGGAACCTGTTCCTTAGATCTGTGACAAGCAGAATGTTGAACTTTAAACAACGGTTACAAAGAATTAAACAGTTTAGTCACTGTCCACCATTCTCTCGGTAACGGAACTGAACCAACCAACAACACATTCAAAACATCAAATTAGTTGCTTGTCCCGGAATATTTTGTTGTTATACGGCACCAATTAATTAATCTAATCTTAACCTCACGACATATCACTTGCTACGTGAATTCCACTGTACCTCAAAACGAATAAAATACAGTAGGATACGTTTATTTTAATTTATTAATCGAAATATATGTCTGCACTGGTGGCGCAGTGATGTAACCCAGCTACTTGGGGACAAAGTGTTTGGGAGATTGTAGGCGATAGGTTGGATGCTCGGTCCTCTTAATAGCGACATCGCGTCCGCTCAATGGTTGCTATCGGCGTGAACACGACTAGAGAAGTCTGGGGTGTCCATGTTGGGTGGTAATCATTGTACGGATGTTGTGTGGGGGAGATAACTGAGTATCAGGCTTGTCAATTAGCTGAAAATCAGACCAGCACCACGTGGTTCGGATTCCACGTAAAGCTGTAGGTCTCTTAGTTGCCCTGGCTGTTGGGCTATTAATAAATTGCCCTTTCTGAGGAACAGTTGAACTCAGTTAGTAACCAGACTACACTCATCCTAAACTCATATTACCATTAATATTCGCCTTAAAATACCAACAACGTTGTGTCGGCGTCTCATATGTAAGAATGTAAGGATATGATTACTTAACCTAAGTTATGTTTATTGTAACAGATCAGATTGTCATATTTGTGTACATTTCTTGAATGTCTCTCTAGACTTGACTTGCAAGCGCAAATAATGTTGACTATGCCTTTGTTAAGTTTGTGAAGTGTTTATGGATGAAAACGATCACAATATATCTGCAAAACTAAGGAGTCAAACTACCCCACCGAGCCACCACTAACACTACGGTGCTGCCATAGTGACTGTAATTAAAGTAACTATTACGACAATTTTCAAAGAACTGTTTACTCTCAAGATCCTAAGGTTGCGTAGTAACGTTTATTTTTCAATTCACAGTTATATGGAACAGGTTCCTCGCACATGCGCACTGCGAGAATGTTGATACTCCTACGAGTAGAAGAGATTAACATAACGCCATAACCGCTTATACCTTAGCTGTTATGTTGAATCAACTGGTTAACTCAAAGGTTAACGTTTTAAATAAGGCCTTTCTTGTAGGCGTTTTGTTATGTACAACCGTTGATTTTAGGTCGTTTAGAGTTTAGACATTCGGTTAATAAACTGTTTGTGTGTTTATAGGTAACGTTATGTAATTTTTTAATTAATACAAATTCCAATTTAACTATAAAAACCTATTTTATCGTGTACTATATTAAAACGAAAACAAAACATATTAAAATGAGTAAAATAATCTAAAATCAAAATTCTCAAGATCTTCTTCACGACAATATTCGAAAGGCCTCAACTGGGAAACAGCTAGTTGACCAACGTTGGGACAGCAGACAGTTAATTTAACTGCGTTCGTCCTGGGTGTTAATTCAACTTTGGTTTCAATCAACCGGTTGAATTTAGCGGTTACGTTGATAACGACCCATCTCTACCTACGAGAAGGCTGTGAAACACGCGGCTTTTTCACAGAAGGAGCTCTCCCCAGAAAATATAGGTGACTCGTCCATCTGGTGTCACAAGCAATCGTAGCAGGACGGCAAATACAGTACATATTCCGAAACAGTACATGCAAGTAGTTGACTGCGGGTAGCTGTGGTGTCAGCTGGCCCTCACAAGCCAAGCGACTTGATAATCCTTGCTAATAGTTTACTGGTAATAATGTACATAATGTACAAGCATGCTTGACCCGTTAGCAAGTCATGGATATGGAAAACACAATGTACGGAGTGAAAACATTGCGTGGGCTGAAAACATTTTCTAACCATACACTGACGATAGAAGTGACAGCCAGAACAAGTTACAAAAAGACTTGTTTACAAAGAATCAATTTTCTTACACAAACTAAGAACAGTAAAATTAAAGAACAATCTGTTGGTAAAATATGTTTTTCGCAGACAAAACTGTGTCTAGTTAATGCGCAACCTTTTTCAACCAATCAGAACTTTTTTGCAATTTCTTAGAAAAGTAACAATGAATATCACCGGTAACAATGAAAGTTCTTGAGCATGCATTTTTTATCAAGAACTTAACACAAGCTCATTATTGACATACTATGAGCAACGCTGTAAAACTTATGAATTTTGAACTATAAAGGAGAAGTAAGTGGTTCCTCTTTTTTTATACATCTTAAGCACATTTGTTATTGGCTTATTTATGTTCATATATGTTATTTTTTACATTTGTTCACATTCAAGAAATGGTGCTACCCATATTAAACACATATTTATAAACAAATACCTGATTTATAACTTGTGGTGAGCTTTTTTGTTAATCTCTGTAAAATTTGTTAAGTCAGTGGTCTTTTTCAAGAAGAAATTTTGCACATTAATTTACTGTATTTCCGTAACAAACACAAAATATTTTCATAAAGAATCGCGTACTGCGGGCAAATGTGCCTGAACATAAAAATCACAAAAACTGTATCTATTTTAAAGCCAACACAGTGACACTTTTGACAATATCTCCAGTTTTACTGACTAGCCTGACACTCCATTCTCTTCCCTACACAACATCTGAACCTTCATTACCATCCTCTAGTAGTGTCCACTTGATGGCAACCATTAAGTGGATGCCATGTCAGTATTAAGAGGACCGAGCATAGAACCAATTGCTTAGCTTATGAAGATTCTAGAACTCTTGCTGGCCTAATGGTTAGCACACCTGACTTCAATGTTGGGGGTCGTGGGTTCAAATCCCAGGAGTTCAACCAATTTTACCTCAATGGGTTATGGACCATTGTTCCATAACAAAGTTTGAATAGGCAATAAAAAAGTGCCACTGGCGTTAAAATAGGTCTACACAAAAAAAATACTGTAGGCCTTTTAACAACAATGTTAAAACAGCTGATATTTTAAGACACATCAATATTAAGAAAATTGAATATTTCGTAATTAGATTATTGACTGTTAGTAGATAATCGATCCCATATCGATAGGGGACTCTTATTCTTAACTTAGCCTAAAATTTCCTGTAAAAACAATACTTTTTATTTTCAGGTAAAACAAAATCTATAGTAAGTTACAACATCCTCTCCACTGTTAATCAAAATTAATTTTAACATAAACCCTAATCTATGGCAATCAACTAGCCTACTGGTATCAATAAAGTTACCAAAATAATGTAACGATGTATTTAATCACATACTTATAGAATAGTCCTAAGAGACTTTTAATAAAAACCTTATTTTCAATGTTCACAAACAGTACATTTATAGTTTAATTAATTAATTAATTTGACAGATATAGCCTACAATAAGTATATTGTTTATTACTTACTTTACATTACAGCAACATTACTAATTAATATAAATAGGTTATTGACACAGTATTTTGTTACTTTTCCCAAGCAATAATGACAATACCAAGTCTTAGGCTATGCACTTTTCATAAACTTAAGAAATTAATTTTCTCTAAGATAGTAGTGAATTACTTTAAAAACTTACTGTTTTGCATATATCTTTCTCTACAAGAACCTTTAATTAGCTAAGTTATGCACTTAAAACCTATTTCATAATATTTTTCATACAATTTTGTTATTATTTGATGTTGATTTTTTTTTTTGAACAATATATATATATATATATATATATATATATATATATATATATATATATGGTTTTGCAATCAAATTATTCATTCGACCTTAAAAAATACACTTTAGTTTTACTTACGGCCCTAACCTATCCCAATTCTACACACAACACAAAGACTTGTAATGTACGTTAAAATCGGGTGCTAGACCTCTCGACTGTCCCTATAGCGGATGTATTTGGAATTGCTTGTTGGGTTAGTCAAAGCTATTAATATTGTGAATATGGTAGCAATAATAAGTTTATTAATGGTCATAAAAATAGACCAAAATAGTTTGGAACATTGTGTTCAGCATAAAAAAAACACAAAAAGATTGAACATCTTAAAAATATTCTATTTCAGTTTTATTCACAAGGACGGCAAATAAGTTTCTCTACTTATGTCAGTTTTGTTATCAGCCACAACCTTATAACTTAAAGTATAAGGCTAGGTTTAGTTTCTACTTAGTGCCTACCGAACCTAAAACAAATTTAAATATACTATTTGAAGTGGTAAGGATTGAGTTAGATCATTAGGAGAGATCATTTCATGCAGCGGGAAATGAGTTTTGTTGGAATCCCGAAAATTCAATTAATATAAAGAAATTACCTAAGAGGATATTCTTACATATGAGATGCCGACACAACGTTGTTGGTATTTTACGGCGAATATGAATGGTTATATGAGTGTAGGATTGTGGATGAGTGTAGTCTGGTTACTAACTGAGTTCAACTGTTCCTCAGTAAAGGCAATTTATTAATAGCCCAACAGCCAGGGCAACCAAGGGACCTACAGCTTTACGTGGAATCCGAACCACATAGTGCTGGTCTGATTTTCAGCAAATTGACAAGCCTGATACTCAGTTATCTCCCCCACACAATACCCGCACATTGATCACCACCCAACCTGGACACCCCAGAGTTCTTTTGTAGTGTCCACGCCGATAGCATCCATAAAGCGGTATTAAAAGAACCGAGCACCCAACCTATCGCCTACAATCTCCCAAACACTTTGTCCCCAAGTAGCTGGGTTACAGCACTGCGCCACAGTGCCGACAAAAAATATAAATGGAAAGAAAACATAGAAGTCATGCGACACTGGCGAGAGAAGTTGGAACTGTCCAGTTAATTGTGGTTAAAGGAAGAGTACTCCACCGGGCACAGTTCAAGTTGTTCCCCGAGTCATTCTTGTATAGTAGATTTCGTAGTATTTACAAACTGAAACAAACGCCTAACTACTCCGTCTCCTCGATCGCCGATTTTGTTTGTGTTCGACTATTGATTTACTTTATAAAGAGATACTCCATCCATATGGGAGAGTTGTGGTGAGGCCCCAAAACGGTTTAGATGCCCCATGCTGCGCTGCGCATAGCCCTATTTCCTCTCTATCGACAACTTCTTTGAACTACCTAGGCTATTATATTTTTATGTCATGTGTTTTATTTAAGCTGGACAATAATATATAATTTGATTAGAAAATTAAAATATAACGACTATCACCCCATGAACACACATTCCCCAAACTTCGCCTTCTTAACATGACCAAACTTGAGATAGGCTATCCTTCACAAATTACAAATGCCTGGCCTCTGATGCAGCATGCTTGCTATCCCTCCAGTAAAAATATATGCAAATTTATTTTTCTTTGTTAATAGTTGACGTTTAAATAATAAGCACATAGGCCTATTTTCCACTGATCATCATTTGACGCGAAGGTTTTTGTACCATAATATCTTTTGCAACAAATTTAATTTTCTGCTATAAAAATGCACTTAATACTTAACTTACCTAACTAAACATAACCTAATTTATCCTTAATTTTTTCCTTTTTCTACGCCAGTGGCATTTTTAATTTTAAAAGTTTAACTTACAAATATTCATGGACAACAGTCCAAACCCCTTAAGCAAGTTATGGGACCTCCCAGGAGTTGAACCCACCTTCAATGTGAGATAGGTAGAAGTGCTAATAACTAAGTGTTAGCAAGAGACCTTGTTTATTTTAAAAGAATGAAAAAATTAATAAAATTACATATTCAGTAAATTTAGATTTTCCTTGGAGAAGTTAAAACATGTTTTCCGCAGAATAAAAAGTAGGTAGGTTATGTTCCCAGAAAGATTGGACCTGGGACAAAAATGACATAAGTACGAAGCGTCTATAAACTGTGTAAATAGCGCTTAGAATAAAAGGCATTGGGAAAATATGACCATTTCGTAAGTAAGACACCTAACCCATTTCAGACATTTTTCAAAAATTTTTAGGTGAATGGAAACTACACAATTATCATCTGGTTAAAATTTATGTCCTCTGTACATTACTTTAATAGGCTGGGCTAGTTTAGTTTTGATTAAACTTTAACACTCCTAGTGTCAAAAATTCAACCACAATTTCGGCGCATTAAATTATGCTTCTTCGACTAAAGCTCAGTTATTTTTCATAATAATACATCGTAATATGTATGAATTGATAGAGCAGATACTACTTTAGATTGCAATTCTTTGGGTTTCCTCTATTCCTTTTTGAAACAATAAAATAAAGCTGATTTACACTACGCACTTGTTTGTTATGTTGACAGTTTATCTGTGTTTCGGTGAAAGTAAAACGATCTGCCGTACTATTGTTTTCGTTTTGACATTATTTATTGTGTTTTAGTGCAAAATGAATGATTTATGTGAGGGAAATTAGGGAATTATTACATGAAAATGTTAGTGACAGTGACATTGAGGCCGAAGTTTCCTAACAATTTTTGTCCAGATTGTTCAGTAAAACTTCGCATGTATGTAGTTCATTTTTTATAGAGTACCCTTTTCATTATGTACTAATAAACCTTATAATTTTCTTTTTCTGTAAAATTTGCAACAAAACTGCTATCTTGGTTTTTATATAACTAGTGAAATAACTTGCTAGCATGGTGTAAATCTCAAGAAAAAGAGATTGATTCTGTAGAATACAATTAAAAGTAATGATGTACCTTCTTGCCACCTCTGAAAATACGATTTCTTTTTGAAAAAGTGGTGAAATATGAGTTTATATCTCTTGAGGAGCTTGATTTCATCTGTAGAAAACTCGTTTTTTACCAAAAAATAAAAACTAGTTTTTTATCTGATAGTGAAAAAAAACAACTTTTTTGAAAAATCGTTATTTCTAACAACTTTTCCATTTTTATATTTTTAAAGTTGAACACAAATACACAACTGGTTTTGTCGTAAAACTATTTTTTCAGTCCGTAAAATGCATATCTTCTGACATAACCTAACATATTCTGTCTATTTTCTCAAAAAAATTAGTAATTTGCCTTAAATTCGAGTGTTTGGCCTCCCTGGCGACCTGCAGGAATATAGGTGAATTCGTTTTTTGTGATTAATAGTTGTATATAATGACAATACAACAACTATTAATGACCGCTAATAGAGACTCTCCGTAATAGTAGTTTTTCCGTTATATCTCAAGAAATAGTTGTAATAGACAAAAATAGTTTTCAAATTAGTATTCAGCGCAAAAACACATCAAAATAAAAAAAGCGGAAATATGACAAAAATACTAAAAGTTGTGACATTGGTTTTTTAGAATTTTTCGATAAAATATGTTATTTCCGTGGAATAAAAAGCATATCTTGTGAAAATACAGTCAATTCTAGACCCATTTCAAGCAAAATGTTCCATATTTGTTTGGTGGCAAGAAACTGCATTTAACCCTCCACATGATGACTATTTCACATTAAAATGATAGGACATTTTCAGGCTAATTGCATGCTTTCCTTAACAAATTACCAAAAAAATAGAAATCATTGAGAAAATACCAAGTGTTATACATCAAAATGTTCATAATAACATGCTCTACAAGTTAGTAATAAAAATACAAATTTACCATTATTGCAAAAAAAATTTTTCTTCTTAGCCGGCAGGGTGATGTAAAAAAAAAAGTTCCAACTTTGAGGTGGTATATATATAAACTAATTTGTTGCAGTAAAAATTTCCAAAATACCTAAAATGTTCCAAATTTAATTGTGAGTTGAAAACATATTACATGAATAAAAAAAAAAAAACTAACACTGAGAATTTTTAAAAATGTAAAAATGTTCCGATGGTAAATTTAGACTATTATTGTAATACTTGAAATATTCAAAGTTTTTTTCTCAATAAACCACTTATAACTGTTATTATTTTGATTCAAATAGAAGCCTAAAAGTATATTATGTATAAACAAAAAATATATATATATATAAGTCTGTTCCAATGTCACCTGACTGGTTACTTACATCACTGTCACTTGCGCCGCTGAGATCATCTAAACACTCCCTAATCGCACTAGAACAGCTTAGTTCAGTCATAATAAAACATAAACTAACACTACATACGAAAATAACAACAATAAAAACAGTAAACAAACATGTACAGCATATAACAACAGCAAATCAAAACAACTACTGACACACTACAGCTGGACACTACACAAGGTAGCAAACCCAATCAGCTGTTTGTTATAGCCCCACTACTTCTAAAGACTTCCAAATATCGATTCCAGTTATACTGGTAGAAAGGGAATTTATTCCTCTTTAATACTATATAACGATCAAGATTATTGCGTAGCCGGTTACAGTTGTAATTTTACGGAAACTAATAGTCTCACAGTGCGACTCTATCAGTACAGAAGGGTCTAACTGAGTCGCACCATGCGACTTTATCATATGGAGGGTTAAATACCAAATCATGGATAACATCAACAATATTCAAGGTAGGCCTATGTAAACAAAAATATTTTTCTAATATAGCTTATTTTGTCTGGTTCACATTGATAGGCTTATATAATAGGTAGTTTTTTTCTTATTTTTTTGTAGGCCTATATTGTACATTTTTCTATAAAACACTGAGAAGTAGCTAAAAAATAGTGGTGGAGTATGTTCATGCTATATTCCCATACCCAACATTAAGGGGTGGAATATAGCATGGTGGAGGATTAAAAGACAGAGTAGACTACAGAAATAGCATAAGTATAGCCTGACACTAGGAATTTGTAAATATACCCAATTCAAAATCGTGGGTTAATATTCAAGACTAATCTTGAAACTAAAATATATGATTTATATGTGGTGAGTAGAATGTGCAAAATTACTGGATGTTGTGAAAAAAAACAACACTATGCATACCAAACCTAACTTCTGAAATAGGCCTAGCCTATCGGCCTAATAATTTAAATGAAAAAGCCTTTGTAGACTGTTTAAGCTGTCAAGATTATATTTGTTTATTTTAAATACCAGTAAAAATGATCACAGATATAATCGTTGTAATTTAGAGACAAATGAATAAATCCTAGGCCTAGTATTCGAAGAAGTGACACACCCCTCAATCAACAGTAGAATAGCTCAGTGCCCGCCATTGTGATCATCGTACAAAAATGGTGGATCAAAATACTATATTTTTAAATTTTAGTTAAATAAAAACTAGAAACTTACTAATAGAGTCAGCCACCAGTATTCCAAATTGTAGAGTCCACACTTTGAAAACACTTAACTCACAACAATCCCATTGAACAAACGCCTTTCACATCAACTAAAAGTAACAACCTAACTACCAACACCTACACTGAGAACACACAACCACAATCGTCGAACCGTCTGTCTGCAGATGCAGAACGGCTTGGCTAGCTTTGCCACTGGCCATTACTTTGTACTACAATTCCCCCTCTATTAATTCAAACCCATGTAAAATTATGAGCCAACAAAATATCGTACGCGAATATGTAACAAACAGTAGTTGTGATGTTTTCTGGAAACTATTGATTTAAAAATTCGTATTGTCATAAAACTATGTACATAGTTTTATGACAATACGAATTTTTACTCCATGGACATTTGTCACACAGGAGTAAAAATGTGTGGTAAAAAGTATTACATTTTGTTATCATTAGGTATCGTATCAAAAACAAAGTGGCAGACATAATCTAAATTCAGCACGGGTTTACATATGGATGATGCACTGTATCGAATCTTGTTCTTTTTGAGTAAATAAGTATGAAGGTTTTGCCTCGCACAATCAATTGGATGAATTGATCCATCCAATCTACGCTACCTGAATTTTTCGAAGAAGTTCTACTCTTTACGTCATGCAGCTGGATTTTGACAACGTATCAGTGCCATGATGGTTGGCAAATTATTTGTCCACTCGTCGTCTCCGTTTAAGAATTTTAACTACTCTTTCTTTCAAATTCACCTCTTTCTCTGGATTTCTACAAAGTTCCATTCTTGGGTGCCATTTATTCTCTCTGTTTATAAAATAGGTACTTACCTGACTGAGGTTCTTTGTAATGATTCGAAATTGTCTGCTGACGATGTCAAGATGCCTCAGTTGTAACTAATGTTAAAGTGAGTGTTATCGTTTTCAATACTGATTTTGATGAGATTTTTAAAAAAACCTAAAGGATTTTTTGTTTAGGAGTTTCAGCAGACTAGGTCATTTGGGCTAGGTAAATATTTAGGGATAGCGTGTATTTAAGGAACTTTTTAGCAGGGAGAAAACAGGTTCTATGTCCCGGGCCCATTGTAAGCCAATATTTCGGGCTAAATTTATTTTCAATCATTGCCTAAAATGTCTGCACAATAAGGTTAGGGAAATCGAAGTTATGTGTTTTATAAATAATTTGTATGTAATTGTTATATATGTGAACTGGTTGAAGAAATTCATTACTATCAAAACATTGAAAAGGAGGAAAATTTACCGAAAAAAAAATTAAGTCTGCCAAAGCTAAAAAAATTGAGGACACTTTGAAAAAATCAGAAAATTTTTCTAAAACTGCCTGAGGCATAATTAATAACGCAAAAAAACCATCTCCAAAAAAATAAAAATTGAAAAAATTCGTCTGGGAGACAAAGTTATTGAAAATCCGTCAGAAATAGCCCGAGAGTTCAGCAAGTTCTTCTCCCAAGTGGCTTTTTCTGACCAAAAATTAGAAGGCGCCCAGGCCTTCCCCCATCCTTCAATGGGACCCGTGACATCCATGGTACTCACCCCTGTAACCGAGGACGAAGTGGCCCGTGTGATTCAGACGCTTAACTCAAAAAAATCGTGTGACATCAATGGAATGTCTACATGGTTACTCAAAAAATGCTACAGGCAGATTTTGAAACCACTGACAAAATTAATAAATTTTTCTTTTGCGTCCGGACGCTTCCCCAACATTCTTAAAATTGCAAAAATAACGCCGGTTTTTAAAAAGGATGACCCTTGCCTGACCAGCAATTATCGTCCTATATCAATTTTACCAGTTCTCAGTAAGGTCTTCGAAAAAACATTTTTGAAAAGACTCGACGGTTTTTTGGAAAAATTCGATATCTTGAGCGAGAAACAATTTGGCTTTAGAAAAAATAAATCGACCATCGACGCTGTTACCAAACTAGTCGAGATGGTTGTGGACGGATTTGAGAAGCGAGAACATATGCTCAGCATATTTCTCGATCTTTCTAAGGCCTTTGACTGTGTCATCATGCGACACTGTTGCGCCAGTTAGAGGCAAGCGGAATCCGCGGCCTACCGCTCGAATGGCTTGCATCCTACTTGGAGAACAGACGCCAACTCGTGCAAGTGGAAAATGTCAAATCTGAAAGCGTAGAAATTAAATATGGAGTCCCTCAGGGATCAATACTTGGACCGGTCCTCTTTCTTATTTACGTCAACAGGCTGAACTCTCCAATCCAAAATGGAAAGGTTGTCCAGTACGCTGACGATACGACTCTCTGCATTAAATCTAAAACAATTGACGGCTTAGAGATTGAATCTTATGTGATGCTAAGTTCTTGCATTCAGCATTTTTCCGGTATCAATCTACACACAAACAACGCAAAATCAAATATTGTCTCACTCAGAGGGAGGACGAAGTTCTTCCAAATGTAGTAATAGATGATGCTCTTATAGAGAATGCAGATTCTACTAAGTTCTTGGGAATTTACCTTGATCGAGGGCTGACCACATTGATAATGTCTGTACAAAGGTTACCTCAGGCATTTACGTCTTACGTAACCTCACAAAATTTTGCTCCCTCGATGTCTTAAAAATGGCCTACTATGGCCTCATATATCCCCACCTATCGTACGGGATAAGACTCTGGGATAGCTGCATTGCAACCAAATTCGAAAGGGTTTTTTGGCTCCAAAAAAGAGCTATTAGAATCATTTCAAAATTACAAAACTGAGAGTCGTGTAGAGACGCCTTCAGGGAGTTGGGAATACTAACTTTGCCTGCCTGTACATGCTGGAGGCGCTCCTGTACTGTCAGTTTAAAACTGAATTGGTCCAGGGCAGGGACGTCCATCAGTATGAAACTCGTGGCAGGGAGAATTTCCGTAGAGTCCGGTGTAGAACAATGGCGTCTGACCGCCTTCCTGCGCAGGTTGGGGTTGGATTGCTTAATCAGCTCCCCGAAGATATCAAAACAAGCCATAGTTTCAATACTTTTAAATATCGTTTAAAACACCTCTTGATGTCAAGAGTCTTTTACTCGGTTGGCGAGTTCATGGAAAGCCGCTGGGCATAAAAATTCAAAATTTGGCCCCAATGGCACTGGTGTAAAGTATGAATGTAGAATGCCTGTAATTTATGTACGTACGGTTGATAGAGTGGTAGAATAGAGTAGGCCATTATAATAATTTTGAATTTTATTAAAATATTATTTATTATATATTTTTATTAAAATATTATTTATTATATATTTTTATTAAAATATTATTTATTATATATTTTTATTAAAATATTATTTATTATATATTTTTATTAAAATATTATTTATTATATATTTTTAAAACACATATTGACTTTTGCAATACGATGTAATAATTGTTAATACTGCAATAAAAAAATTGATTGATTGATTGACAGTTTGAGGCTTATGAGTAGTTATTTTTAGAAAGACAGCAACAGGAGGTGTTGTTTTATATTTTTTAAATTTGTTCTGTCAAGCTTTTGAATTTGAGTGCCTATTGCCTAGATAAGGAGGTTGCGTTTTCTGTATTTGTTATCCCGGACCAGTCACTGGTGGTAATGACAATGTATTGCTCTCCATGTGGAATATTGACAAAATTCTTTGACCTTTTTGAACTGTGCTTGCGGTATATCATGACATTAGATTTATTTATTGTAATCGGGACCGACCACAATGTAAATCCAATTTACTCTCCAAATAATGTCAGGGATTTTAAGAAGTTTTTTAGAAGCGTTAACTATTTTGTCGCTGTATCTGGTGCCATAAAAGGAGAAGCTTCTGTCTTACAAACTTGGACAGAAATGACTTTAAAGCTATTATAAGCAGAGACCAAGTAGCGGATCATAAGAACGTGTTGCTATCAATGCAGTGTTTTGATACACTTCAGAGTTGGACAAATTAAAGAACTTAATTACCTTGCACGATCTCTATAGAAGTAGGCCACTTCTACTACGTAACCTTTGCAAAGACTATCAGTATGGTAGCAGAAATGGTAAACTTTCGGCCAATGCCCTTTTCATTTCCAAAGCGCCCAACCCCTGGACACCTTGGCGTTCAGACGCCGATAGTCAATGACAAGCCTAGACTTCCCATTATGCTTGGGAACCAGGAATGCTGGACTGGCATATGCTGAGCGGAAGAGTTCGATGACTCCCTGCTTAAGCAGATCACATTTATCATACCCCGAAGAACTTCCATCTTGGGCGGAACAAGTTTTTTGGGTGGAAGCGTACTGGCAGTGTCGGTCAGATGGATTCCATAATCCAGAAGACGGGTAACACCCAGTTTGGAAGTCAGCACATCAGGGAAGTGAGAACACAATCCCTGATGTGGGGGAAGATGACCAACTGGAACCACCTTAGATTATTCTGCCTCATAATCTACCTCTCGGACTGCAGAAGAGCAGTCGCCAGAAGGAACCAGCACACTGCGATTAAATAGAAAAAAACAGTGTTGGTTCTGCAGATCTAGAACCAAATCACTCTTGGAAAAGAAATCCGCTCATAGAATGATAGGTACACTAAGGCCCTTGGATATTGAGTCAGGAAGAAGCTTGTTGACCACGTCTTTTAAGTCATTATTTTGAACATTATTCTGAAATTTCTAAACCATTTTTTTAAAATTTGCTTGACCTGAGTGTGTTGGGCATAACGAGTCTTTCTCTGAGACCCTTGGTCCTTGTTGGTGAATCAAATACAGAAAACACGCAACAGATAGCCATCAGTGGTTTTCACATCAACATTTGCTTCAATAAGAGTCCACCATTTCTTAACCATGTTCCTCAATTTATCAGTAGTTAAATCCATGCCATGAAAATTTGTCAATACATTCCTTCTTTGAACGTCTTCTACGATCAGTCAGAATTTTCGGAAGGATCTTTCAGCATCTGTATCACTTTGCAAATCAGCAAGTGAAACTTCAAAAACTCTAAACTTTAGTCCTTCGGATGCAATTTTTGTCCCTGTGGTTTGAATTACAAGGGGTTTTTCAATTTGTCTAGTAGCGAACATAGAAGGAGCTTTCACATCATACCAAACTTTTCTTGTGAAAGGATCAACAACCTTCTTTTTAACGGCTTTCTTGCCACCTCTGGAGAGACCTTTGTTCTTTCCAACGGCCATAATTAATACAAATATTAAAAGAGGGACAACACGGTCACTTTACAGAGTACAGTAACCAAACCAAAAGACATTTGATTTAGTTAAACATGTACATAGTAAGTGTTTCTAGCTATATGCTTGTGTAACTCCTGAATCAGTAATATTTGCTCAGTTGTGCAGTCACTTTGAGGTAAATAATCTTCTAGTGCCAATTCAATTCAGATTTAGGAGATAAAGATCCAGAAACAATCGATTCATGTGATATTTTGCGATCTATCACATGCGTTTGATTGTATACCTCATAGTGTTTTTCTGGTCAAACTAAAATATTATAGCTTGGTAGACGTTGCCATCACTACTTACGGAGTCCCTAAGAGATCCACGCTAGAACCCTTGCTATTACTCATTGCAATCAAGTTGCAGTTGGTTACGCCTTCCAAAATAATGTATACCCAGCAATAAAGTGAGAACAGCATAGGTGTAAATAATTTGAAGTAGAAGTATAATGGCCATTCCAACTTTTAAAGGGGCATTTGTAAACATTTAATAAATAAAACTTCTGAACCCTTCTACGTGGTGTTTTTTATATGTCCCAATTTTTATTGCCTACTAGTAGATTTCATGCATTTCTTGTTTGTCCATTTATTTTTATGTTTTATTCAGCAATGTAAAGTGTAAAAATAAGCAATATAAAACAGCCAATTAAAAAAAAAAAACAGAAAAATGTGCTCTCCTTCTCTTATCATAAGTAAAAAGTCGCAAGACATATTGTAGCGTGCAATTATCACAGAAAAACCGATCCAGTCATCTTGCAACCCTCATACCAGACACCATTTATCTAAGGTGGGCCCTACACCACTATTCCACAGACCAGAACCTCTACACAGTTGTATGGCAACAGTAACAACTTGAGCTGTTTTCGTACTGATGATCTTCGGAGCAGTACCTGGTCACAATACGCGTTAGACCACTCGTCTGCTTCAATGCTGACGGTGAATTAGTATTTATTATTGTGTTAATAAACCATGACATTACTGTTACATCATCCTGCATTGAAAGGCTATTAAAAAGAGTTACAGTGTTCATGCATTAGGTCATAGGATAGAGAAAAAACAGTGGAGAGAGTTCTCATTTAAAAAAGTCCAAGAGTAAAAAATGCCAAATATGTCAACAGGAGCACGAAGTGCATGTAAAACTATCATGATTTGTATTAAAGGATGCGTAGATGGTTTGCAGGGTTTTGTGATCATAGGCTGAGTGTTGAATTAGTGGTAATTTGGGGGTTTTTACATAGAGATAGAAAGACTCAGATTTAAGAATTCCTGGAAGTTTTGATTTGTTTTCCTGAATGTATATGTAGGGTGGGTTGGCCACTGTCAGATTTACCAATTGGCTGTTAATGATTATTACTAATTGACCAGTAGAGTAGATGGTTAAAGCCCAGCTTCATAAGTGGTTCTTAGTTCATAACAATTACCATATTTTAAAAGGGATCGGCTGATTACCACCGGCTGTTTTTCATTTTGCTATTAATTAATGACACTTTCTAAGGAACAATCAGCTTTAGTCTGTAGCAAAGACTAGATTTGCTCATCTACATTTATTCAGAATTCATATTCGTATGCATCTTTTTTTCTTAATAAAAACTTCACTCCCCAGTTCACATGGACTTGCAAGCGTGTGTATGAACTTTATTCAACTAGTGAAGTTCCAACAGTTGGCTCAGTGGGGCTTCGAATCTTGGACCTTACCTTCCAAAGCCTTAGCCACTGAGCCACCACACCAGCATCATGTTGATGATTAGCATCTTAAAAATAAATAAATAGAAAATTATTATTTTATTAATCTAAGATCAACCCACACAATCCCCAAATTACGTGGGGACAAGGTGTTATAGAGATGATAGGTTCTACACTTGGTCCTTTTAATACCAACATGGTGTCTGCAATTGGCGTGAACACTACTAGAGAAGTCTGGTGGGTCTATGTTGTGTAGGGTAGAGAGTATCAGGCTTGTCAGTTAGCTGAAAGTCAGACCAATACCACTTGGTTCTGAATCCACGTAAAACTGTTGGTCCCTTAGTTATTCTGGCTATTGGGCTATTAAAAAATGGTCCTTTGTGACTATAAGTCTAACACACTTAGTAAACAGACAACACAGGCAACCCACACTCATGAAATCATTCATCCTTAAAATATGCACAAAGTTATGTCTAAGAGAATATTTACATAATTATAAAAGGAACTAATACAACTCGTATGATCATTTAATCTTTTTACAAACTCAGAAGTTTCTAAAACTTACTGGCCATTCCAAGGAACTTTTTCGTCTTCAGATGGCCTGCTTATGTACCTTATACATCTACGCATACTTTCATTTGAGAACAGAACATGTAACATATATCAGCAGAGACTAGCTGAAATCCATATTTACATACGACCCAAGGTCACTAACTAAACCATGAACAAACATTATTTTTCTATCAGAAGCATTTGAAAAGTAAAAATATTAGACAAATATACACAAAATAAAGGTAACTCAATTAAGTCTACTAACATACTTTGAAAGGGATCAGCTGATAACCATCAGCTGTTAATTTGTCATTGGGCTATTGATTAATGACACTTTTTGAGGAATAGTTGGCCTTGGTTTGTGATAAAGAATACATTTGCTCATCTACATTCATTCGAAATCTATATTCGCTCATATCTTGACGATCAGTGTTTTAAGAATAAATAAATAAGGAAATGTACAAAAGGAGGTAAGTAAATAAAATGAACCTTGAAACATTCAAAATCGTTTTTGATTTTATAATAGTTTGGTTTTTAAAGTAACACTGGATTCTTATTAACTAAACTAACACACTAATGAAAAAATATGACAAAAAATAATAAATTTAAAATTTCATCTTTATATGAATTAACACGTTTGATGTGGTGGGCGCACTAGCGCTCAAGGCAGTACTCGCAGTTTGCGGCAGGCGCCCTAGTGCAGACATCTAATTTGGCGCAAATAGTTTATGTATAGACTGCACGTGGCTTCTTGAGGTTATGCTTCCTTGTTCGTCACAGTAGACTATTTATTGAGATTGAGTTCGTTTTTAACTCTCGTCTATAGTTATAGTTGTATAATTGTTCTTTTGATAAATATGGAAGACCATTCAGTTGGCCCGTCTAATTGTAAGCGACGTTTATTTGAAGATAAACTGGTGAATGTAGATAAACTAACAGTTAGTGAAATTTACAAGATTGTGTATTACAGTGTTAAGGAGATTTTAGCTATGACAATGATAATGTGATCGAGGAAGAATATGGTTCTGACTATGACGTACTGATTCAACAGGGTAATGAGGACAATTCATTGGAAAATGGAAACGAAACCGTAAGTGATCGTGGAATAGAAAACAGCATTGTAAATAGCATGGATAATAGTGTTGTAGATAGCCCTGTAAATAATCCTGTTCCTAATGTAAATGTTGATACTGAAAATGACAATGACTAAAGTGTTGACAATGATAATTTGGTCGGACAACACTGATAATTTAAAAACTATAAACTTAAAAAACACAATGAACTTCTGGTACAGCTTCCAAACAATAAACCTAATGATTATTTTAATACAATTCTTGATGATGATTTATTAGCTAAGATATGTGAATTGACTAATAGTATTGCCCATACGAAAACACAAAAGAAAAAACGTTCCAGGATCAATAAATGGAAAGAACTGACCATTGATGAATTAAAAGTTTTTTTGGGTTTAGTTTTGCATAGTGGATTTGTTGTGCTACCTCGACTTCAAGACTATTGGAAAATAGACCCTCTTTTCAAGACAGTATTTCCTGAGTACATGAGCAGGGATCGATTTTGACTAATTATTAGGTGCTTACACTTTAGTAAGAATCCTGAAACAGGTGAACCTGTACCTGATGACAGCCTTTATAAAGTTTGACTTTTTTTAGATTGTTTCAACAACAAGATGGTTGAAACTTATTATCCAGGGAAGTAGCTCTCTATTGATGAGGGAATGGTCTTAAGGCAGGCCGATTGATCTTCCGCCAGTACATCAAAAATAAAAAACATAAATATGGCGTTAAAATTTACAGTTTATGTGAGCCATATGGACTAGTATTGAATACTTACATTTATGCTGGTACGTTGGATGAATTGGTGGAACCGGCCATACATCAAAGGTGGTGCTTCACTTACTTAGAAACCACCTACATAATGGACATTCCATCTACATGGACAATTTTTACAATTCTTACAAACTGTCATTAGAATTACTGGAAAATGAAACACACTCCACAGGTACTCTTCAATACTCAATAAAAGACACACCACAAGCTGTTAGTAAGGCATGTTTACAAAGGGGTCACTCTGTGAGTTAATACCCTGGTACTGGGGTGATGGTTGGCAAATAGCGCAACACACATGATGTTTTAAACATCTCTATAGAACAAAGCAATGATATGATAGTTCATTAATAAAAGAGGACAACATATTAACAAGCAACTGCCTGTTATCCAGTATAATTGTTAAATGTCCGGGATAGATAGATCAGACCAAATGCTCTTGTACTACCCGTGCGAGGAAAACTGTACGCTAGTACAAACAGATTTTTTTTCACTATCTTCAACTAACGGTTCTCAATTCATTCTTGTTGTACAATAAGTATGTAGTTAACAAAAAGCTTAATCTTTATAACGTCCATCTTCAGATAATTAGAAATCTTCTATCCCACAAAAATAACTTTGTCATTGAAAGACCAGCAATAATTTGTTCAGGAACTGGACGTTTTCCAGTGAAATGTTAGATGGGTCCTAAGGGACCAACACTAAAGAAAAATGCAGAAGTGTAAAATCTTATCAGCCCAGATCGGCCAGGACTGCGTCTAGAAAATTGTTTCAAAACATACCATGAAAGGAACAATTGATTAGTATTAATTCAAGTGCGTTTCTATTCTTATGTTGGTATGGTATGAAACTATAGACAGCATTTTTTTCATTACATAATCAAGTACCATAATATGAATTCCCCTCCAGTTGTCGGATGATTTTACTCTGTTCATATATTAATTTTAGAAATGAATAAAAAGTATATACATCAAATTACGTAATTTTATTTGCCTATTACAATGTATCATAAAATATTCTTTCATAACAGTAGTAATACTATTATTTATAGCTAAATATACTCAATAAACTTACCGTAATTATATAACAAGATATACTTTATAACAAAAAGCTGCTTTGTTATTATATTGCAATTTGGCTTTATAAAGATCTTGGCCCACATGCGCGCTTAACGCAAACTAGATGTAAAATACATATTATTTGCGGCGGGGGCTCATGTGCTTCCAAGGTCATTTTACTCAAAAAAGTAAACAAACAATTTTTGTATATATTTTTCGCACTTCTAAATACGTTTAATTTAATAAAAAAAATTCCACATTTTCGGATGTCTCGTATCAATTTTTCCGCAGTGAACGTCTTAAAGACTGTACAACGACTCTGATCACAAAAATTGTGATACTATTGTAGCTTTACGAGGTTGTTTAATATTTTAGATAATCATGTAGCTTGGATTATTTAATAAGTAAAATATTTGAGATTGAAGAAAGTTAGTTACAATAGGAACAGAATTGTAAACGTTTAGTTAGGTAGTAGTCTGTTAACTAAAAATTTAATTAATAGTTTTCATAACTTTTTGAGCTCAATAGATAAAGGAACAGATTGTCCTTTAGCACACTGTAAATGAATTAAGCAGAAAATATTGTTGTTTTCGAATCATAATCCACTAACATCTTCAATGACGCAGAACCTACTCAATAATTAGTACCAGGTAACTGGCAAAAACTTTATCGCTTTCCCTTTGTTATGAATATATGTTGAATTGAATTAACACGTTCACTGCGTCACAAGATCCTGGGGTCTCGTGTCATATGCTTACACACGGTGAAAATTCCTTATTTGCGTTTGTGATATTTTTCATTGTAATTAATGCATTGTTGCAGGAGTTGAACTCTATGGAATCATTTTCCTTTGTGAATTTAATAGTAACCTGAATTTTACACGAGATCTATAGCTTACGTGCCAAACCAGAGTAATGACATATTAGTTATATGCTGTACGAGACCTATAGATCTTGTCGATCACATGGTACACTAAACATCAATATTAGCAAACAGATTGTCAGCTGTTGTTTGAAAAGGGTGGAGAGTTGTTCCATGTCGTTGCAGAGTCATCTGTTTATTTACAACATAACCTCAATTTATAAGTTGGACTATAACTTATTACAGTACTTCCTTATATGCGACACGAGATCCCGAGGCCTTGTGCTTATACGCTATATCCATACCCTGCAAAGCATTTATGATGTCAGACACTTGATAGTTCTAAAACAATAACCTAGAGTGCTCTATATAAAATAGAAAAAAAGCAAGGGAATAAAGTACATTCAAGTAGTAAAGCTTTGGTACTTTAAAATAGAAATGTTGCTTGGTTGTCAACTGAATGCATTAACTAATTACAATGTTCAGAAAAGAGATAGTTTCACTTACAACCATAATGCAGCTACCGTTTTCTGGTACTTTCAGTTAAAAAAAAATACTCTATAATAGAGAATTAGAATGGAAAAGTCATATTTGCTTAGACAAACCTCTGCTCTGCTGTAAATCATACATTATTATCAGTGCTTACATGACATGAAGGCAAAAAATCTTATCTAGGTATATTTAACTAATATTATTATATTAGGTAAAATTATAACCATCTTCCATTCAGAGTTATCAGAATTAGGAAAGCAAAAAAATAAAATATTGCTTGGTAAGACACACAGAGAGTGAACCTTTCACAAATTGCATTTTAACTGGAGGCTAAAACGAAATGAACTTTTTTCAAAATATACTATGCAAATGTAGTTTTTGTTTAGGTAAAGTAGAGAAATACATTTCAAAGCACTTCACTGTAAAATAACTATTCAGCCGATTTTGTATACAAACCATTAAACATTAATTTAAGGTATTAACTAATGTTTATTTTAACTTAAATATACATTTATTTTGGTCTTTTGTTTGTAATTTCTCTTTCTTATATTGAAATATTCATAATTAACTGTAGTATACATGTTATTAGCATAGTACAAGAGACAGGGCATCAGTAAAACTGTCAGAATATATATATATATATATATATATATATATATATATATATATATATATATATATATATATATATATATATTCCAACATAAATGTAAAATACACAACTAAACAGAATTTAAAAAATCATAAATTACATTTTCAATGCTACTGGCATCATACTAAAGAGCTTCAAGGACCCATGTTTCTGAGGAATATTTAAGTAACTTTAAACATTTAACTTTTGTTGACTGTTACTTGATTCGATATCACTTTCTGCTTGTGAGCCTCTTCAAAGTTGAAAACTGAAGCTGTTGTAGGATTGGTTGCTGAAGATTTACAACCAGCATCTACCTGAAGATATGCAAAAGATTGAAACAGGAAATTACATTTTGAGGATATGTAAGTCAAGTCATATCATTTCTGTGCTAGCACTGCTCGGAATTCTTAGTCCTAGAACACATACCAACTACAAGAGCTTAGAATTATGGTTCAAAATTTTTTCTAGTAGACGTTCTAAAGTACTTCAAAGTGGCGACTGCCAGAATTCTATCTACTCTAGGACTAAGAATTCCGAGTTGTGCTAGACCTGAAACAATAGACTTACATACACTCAACATGTACTTCGCTGTTTCTATCTCTTCAGGTAGGTGGCAATTTCAGTTTTTCAGCAACCAATTCTACAACAGTTTCAGTGTTTAACTTTGTTTTAAGAAGCTCACTAGCGAAAGTTGAAATCGAGCAACAATTCAACAATCAACATTGAATCGCTCTTCCAACCAATGGTCTTGAGTTTTCTAGTCTATGTTTTGTCAATATTTAGTGGACTTTATCTTCTCTGATAAGATTATTGATGATCTATCTCTCGTATTATGTTAATTCCTTGCCTAATGTCCAGCAATATAACCTCGAAACTTTATCACAGTATGGCTAATTAGTACTGCTTTTTGAAGAACATCATTGTTTACGTTTCCTCTTGGAAGGTGGTTGTGAAGAGTCATCCCTCTCTCTCTGTGATGCTGAAAGAGCTTGCGATATATTTTCTTTGTCTTGTCTGGGAATTGTTTGAGATGTCTGAGCGTGAGTAGTAACTTCTGCTTCTTCTTCATCGGAACCAGCCTAAATGATGAGTTAAACAGATAAAAACTCTACATCAACTATCTTAATTATTTTATTTAGGTTTTGTTTGGGTCAGGAAAGCAGGCTTACTTTAAAAAAAGTTTTTTGATAAGTCCTGTGAAAGTGACTTTCACACACTATAAGGTGAAACAGAAAATAAAATTAAAAAATCACTCATAGCGATATTTCAAGGCCACTGGCGTTATCTTCAATCTATAACAGTAGATAGTTATTGAGTGACTGACTGGGTTATAATCACTTAAAAACCCAAAGTAGTCTAGTTTTCTGTTAACCCTGATCTGAAGATAATGCTAGTGGCCTTGAAATAGCACAAAAAGCCTTTAGTTATTTTGTGTTTAACCTTTTTGTGTGTCACTTTCAAAGGACTAATAAAATGAGTTTTCCCAGACAAAACCTAAATATTGTGAAAAAATATCCTAATTATTTTATTAACTTTCTACATAGTGATATATGCTACCAAATTCTTTCAATCATTCATTATATTTAGTTAGATTCCAATTTTTTATATTTTTCTGTTATAATCCTGATAAATTACACAATAATTATAATATTGAATTAGCATAATATGTGTTGGTACAAATACAGAACAAGTGAATGTCACACAACACAAATTTATTACATATAAGCACAAATATTGTGGTGATCGATTTCTGTGAACGACGCTCACATTCCTCAGACTTAGGATTCACAAAATTTACTAAGTAGCACAAAAGGGGTGCTATGATGAAATGTCATACCATTTTAATTAAATTGTGTAAAGTAAAAAAAATCATCACATTCATTTGAAAATATACTAATATTATTAGTAAAATATATATATAATGCAGAACATTATATTATTACATATTTTTTTACAAACAAAAAAATAAATATAATAAAATTCCACTAAAAACTGAGATAATTTTAGTCCACAACTATACCTCATGATTTCGACGCATTACTTCCTGCAGCTTTTTTGTGTTAATGCGGAAATCTCGAGTAGTTGTTAACTTCACGTTGGTTGACAAGTTTTCATCCTAAATAAAACAGAAAACAATCTCATGACTGAATGTGTGATAATACATTTTAAAATAATATAAAAAAATAATACTGAGGTATATGGATCCCATATAACATTAATAGGTATCACAGACAAGCATTATAATTTCAGGTTAAGTTAAGATCATTAGGTTGTTTGTCAACAGAAATCATGAAACCAACTTCGGAAGATATGTGCAAAAAGAAAGAAACTAACACAAGTCATCAAATACATTCATCTTGGCTACAATTATGTCTTGGTAGGGTTGGTTGAAGGAGAAAAAAAAAAAAACGTAGTATAACCTTTATGAAAATTGGTGATTGAAAATTAATAAAGATTTTCCAGTGAGATGGATGTCAGGGGCAGTGAGGTACATTAATAGGCTAGTCCTTTCTTTTGAGATGGGTCTATTGAAATTATTAGGTAGGGTGTACATAATTTCTTTCATTCATATAGCTTTAGGCCTGATTTCCAGCTACGTTCTATTACCTAAAAATCTTTTACTATTGATGTTTAGATAGATAATGGCAGTCATTAGTTATCAGTCCTCTGTCAATCATTAAAAGAAAATAATAATAATATTAGATTTTAAAAATTCTCAAAATTACTTACTCATTCATAATGAGCCGGCGTGATGGCTCAATGGATAAGGCTTCAGACTGCAGAGGGCAAGGTCCAAGGTTCAAATTTCCACTGAGCCAACAGTCGGTACTTCACTCATTGAATAAAGTTCACATACAGGCCTTAACGACCATATGAACTGGCAGGTGAAGTTTAAATTTAAAAAAAGAAAAAAACTGTGCATATTGGTAACACCTTCAGACTATGGACACAATAAGCAATCAACTATGTGTTCCAAAATATGAGATTCTGTACTACTATCACAAGTCAGATCTAATGTCATGTCATGAATGATATTGTAACAATTCCAGTTTAACTTATTAGGAATAAATGACGAACAGGGCACACCTTATATTTTGCATTGTTTAAATAGTGAATAATGCACCAAACAATCGGTTGAGAGGCAACATTTTTGCTATATAGCTCCATCTGATATGAGTAGTACTAGTGACGAAAGATCAAAAACAAGAACTACAGCCATACAAAGCTGCAGTACAACTTTCTCTCACAGAAAACTCTTATGAACCAGTTTTAGCCCATTTCCCGTAGCTCACACTCGGTGGTTTAATAGTTATAGTTGTAGATTCTATGGCAAGGGTGACGTGTAGGCCTTGGTTTGAATCTCAATTAGGGTACAAAAAAGTGCAATTGCATTAGTACCGTCCTTCCTGGGTATGGTTCTGAAAAGCCCGTCATGACCCTTAGGCTCATGGTCAGCCAAGGCAGACTACTAACCAAAGAGCTTAATTCAAGAAGCAACTATAATTTGTCCAGTATGCTGAAACCAGGGGCGAAACTTGATGTTGTAACAGAAGAAACCAAGGCCATCTGTTCAGACATGGGAAGGAAAGACGCTGCTGTTATCATTGGAGGAACAAATGATGTAGCATGTAACGAGACCACCGGCCTCATACGTTCACTGAAGAGAAGACTGCAAGACATGAGGCACACAAACGTACTGGTTTTCAACATCCCACACCGGCATGATCTGCCAACCTGGTCTTGCGTGAACAAGGAAGTTATGAGGGCAAATGAAATGATAAGTAAAGTATGCAGTCATTTTGATAATGTTAGGGTAGAAGATATAAACAGTCTTGGAGCCAGGTTCCATACCAAACATGGCCTACATCTCAATAAGCAAGGAAAAATGTACATAGTTGATAGGATTTTAGATTTTGTAAGTAGTGTTAAAGATGCTGAAGAAACGGTTGATCAGCCAATACCACTAGCCTATGATAAAGTTAGTTTTTTAGGACTCCCTTAAATAAAATTAGACGTGTCAGCTCATATAACAGTGGAAAACAAAGGGGAGAAAAAAATACTATTACAGACATAAGATATCAGGATTCAGTCAGTAGCAAGAAATTTAATAGCTTTCACAATACCACTTGTCAAAGTTTTACTTTGCTTCATTATAATGTACAGGGTTTAGGTAATAAGTTTGATTTGTTTGAATATTACATTAATTGTGTCTCCTCCAGTGTCTTTATAGTAACTGAACATCAGCAATCACATGAGAACATAGAAATGTTTAATTTTTCCAACTATAAGTTAGCTGCTTCATACTGTAGAAGTCATCACAAAGGGGGGGGGGAGTTGCTCTATATTTAAAAGATATTCCAAGCTTCGACTCTGTTAAAAACTTAGAATGGGTAAAAAACACATGTTTAGATATAGATTTTGAAACTGTAGTAGTTAAACTGATTTTCTGTGGGAATATATTTTTTATAGTTGGAGTGTATAGGTCCCCATCTGGTAACGATGATGTATTTCTTTCTTCATTAGAGGGTGTCTTATATAAACTTTCATCAGAAGTTAATGAGAAAAATATTATAATCATGAGAGACATTAACATTAACACTTTAGATGATTTTCCCAGGACCAAAAGATTTAAGGATCTGATTTTATCAAATAATATGAACGATCTGTTAGGTCACACCCCGACAAGGATTACAACTCATCATGTGAGTTCAATAGATCATGTAATTACTAATATAGCAAATATATCTTATGTAAATGTTATTAATGGGCATATTTCTGATCACTTGGGCCAGATTTTAGAAATAAAATGTGAAAACAAAAATAAAATTAAAGTCAATAAGTTTCAATACAAAAGGTTATTTTCTGACAATAATATAATCCTTCTTCAAAATATCCTGAAAAATGAGTCTTGGGATTTAGTTTATCAGGCAGAAGGGGTTAACAACAAATGGGATATATTTTTGAATATATTAGGGTATCATTTAAATTCTTCATGTCCAAATAAAAAATTCAACTTGAGTAAGGAAAATAAAAGAACAAATCCTGTTAGGTTAGATAGAAATACTATAAACTTAAAACTCAAAATGGAGGAAATGTATGATTAGTATCAGACTTAAAAACTTGATCTTTATAAAGAAAGATACACAGAATACAAAAAAAGGTACCGTGCAGAAGTTAAAAAGATAAAAGCTAGCAAAATCAATAGAATAATACAATCATCAGACTGCGTAGCAAAATCTTGTTGGTCTTTGGTAAATGAAGCTAGGAGAGGATGTAATTATAGTTGTAAAATTAAGCCTAACATAGAAATTACTGTTACTGATAGAATTACTAGTAATCCGACAATTGTTTGTAATGAGTTTAATGACTATTTTATTGATACAGTTGAAAGTAATGAGTCTGAGTATCCATTCAATGATAATGTAAATTATGAACATAATTCTAACAGTGATATTCCAGAATTGTGTCTTGCAGATGTCCTGGACCTAATAAATAGTTTGAATAACAAAAGATCAACTGGCTGGGATGAAATCTCACCTTATTTATTAAAAAAATGCAAATTAGAATTAGCTTTCCCCCTATTACATTTAATCGATTGTGTTCTAAATGAAGGAATCTTTCCAGAAGCTTTAAAATTATCTTTAATAAAACCACTTTATAAGAAAGGTAGAAAAACCGAAATTCAAAACTACAGGCCAGTTGCTCTAATTTCTGTTTTTAGCAAACTAATTGAAAAGATAGTACTAAAACATTTAACAGCTTACCATTACTCCTTCGATATTATAAAAGATTTCCAACACGGATTCAGAAAAGGGCGTAGTACTACATCAGCTGCTGCGGAATTTGTTCATACAGCGTTGGAATGTATAAATAATGGTATTAAAGTAGGAGGAACGTTTTTAGATTTATCAAAAGCATTTGACCGAGTAAATCACAAAATCCTGTTGAATAAATTGGCAAATAATGGTGTTAGTGGTAACTTGTTTTTATTGATCAAATCTTATTTAAATAACAGAACACAATGCACTGAAATCTTGTATGATAATGGATACTTAGTGGAAAGGAAAAGATCAAACATTAGGATAGTAAAATTTGGGATGCCACAGGGCTCAATATTAGGGCCATTTTCATTTATTTGCTATGTTAATGATTTCAAAATTTCAATGGACAACAGTTATTTTCTAAGTATTATGCAGATGATACATCTGGTCTCTGCTGGGCAAAAGACTTATCCACATTAGAGAATAAAATCCTTAGATTCATGAATGAATGTAATGTATATTTCAAGAACAATAACTTGCTACTGAATGTAGACAAAACACAACTAGTTTGTTTTAGCCCAAGTGGTGTTAATGAAAATATTGTTGTAAAAAGTAATGATTTTAGTGTTAAGGCGGTCTCATCTTGCAAATTCCTTGGCATCTATTTAGATACAAAACTTTCCTGGGAGGTACATATTGACTATGTATGTAAAAAAAATCACCTGGCTTATTTTTGCTTAGAAGACTCAGCTCCTATCTTGATTCAGTTATGCTAATCAAGGTGTATTATGGTCTTGTGTATCCGTATCTTTCTTATGGCTTATTGTTATGGGGTAGTGCATCGAAAACACACATGGATAGGGTCTTCATTCTCCAAAAGAAGTCATTAAGAATAATTGCAAAAGTAAATCCTAGAGTGTCTTGCAAAAACATTTTTACCGATTTAAAAATTTTGACTGTTTATGCCTTGTACATGTTTCAAGTAATAATGTTGGTTAAACAAGATGAAAAATTTACAAACAAAAATGTGGATGTTCATAATCACAATACAAGGCACAAATACAACTTTCATAGGGTAAATAGAAATTTCAAAACTACTGAAAATAGTCCTTTTGTTAAGGGAGCAATTTTTTTCAATGCACTTCCCCAAGAAATAAAGATGTTAAATGGTAATAATTTAAAGTCTGAATTAAAGAAATATCTAATTAACAAATGTCCTTATGGATTACAATTGTAAATATGTATTTTATGTAAGTTTTGATGTCTTATGAATTTATGTTTTTCTAATTTACAAATGTCCTTATGGATTGCAATTGTAAATATCTATTTTATGTAAGATTTGAGTGTCTGATGAAGTTAGGTGTTTTCTTATATAGCCTAAGTGGGTCTTTCATTTTATATTGTCTCGTTCCATAAATTAGTTTAATCCTGAAATGTTTGTATATAGATTTTGTGAAGTAGATTAAGAAACTTGACAATGTTCATGCATGTAATTATATGTTACGGACAATAAAGGAATTTGAATTTGAAACTATTGCAATAGTAAGGAAAGCAGCATAACTTATAAACTTGGAGGACTGGGACACTGTAGATGGACACAATCACATCACAAAGAAATGAATAGTGAAATCCAAGTTTATCAGGTATGCCGCTTTCCTTTCCTTACTACTGAAATCGTAGGCCTAGTGCCCCAAATTTAAACTGTAAACTATTGCAATAGTAAATCATCTTGTGGTTCAAACCATTGTTTACAAATTTTGAAAAGTAACAATGTTGTATCTTTACCTTGCACTTCTTGCTAAGCAGAGTGACAGCTTTAGAGAAGTTTTCCAAGTCTGCCACTAGCCGTGGAATGTACACAGACTGTTTCCGAGTTTGGCTTAGCACTTGGGATTCCTTTACCTTTTTGTCTTTATTGTCTTTGTCCAAATCCTGAAGAATAGAAAAGAATAGAATATATTTCACTGCATTTAACGTTCTCTCAGTACAAATACCATCACTACACTTACATACTAACTGTACATTTAACGTTCTCTCAGTACAAATACCATCACTACACTTACATACTAACTGTACATTTAACGTTCTCTCAGTACAAATACCATCACTACACTTACATACTAACTGTACATTTAACGTTCTCTCAGTACAAATACCATCACTACACTTACATACTAACTGTACATTTAACGTTCTCTCAGTACAAATACCATCACTACACTTACATACTAACTGTACATTTAACGTTCTCTCAGTACAAATACCATCACTACACTTACATACTAACTGTACATTTAACGTTCTCTCAGTACAAATACCATCACTACACTTACATACTAACTGTACATTTCACTGCATTTAACGTTCTCTCAATACAAATACCATCACATAAACTTACATACTAACTGTACATTTAACGTTCTCTCAGTACAAATACCATCACTACACTTACATACTAACTGTACATTTAACGTTCTCTCAGTACAAATACCATCACTACACTTACATACTAACTGTACATTTAACGTTCTCTCAGTACAAATACCATCACTACACTTACATACTAACTGTACATTTCAATGAGGATTACTAACCTACTTATAATACGAGGTACGTCCAGAAAGTAAGTTCCGTTTCCATTTATATCCGCTGCAGCGCTGCGATCGCAGTTCCACGCATGCGCGGCAGACGCTCTGTATCAAGGAGAAGAAACGTGCGCCATTTTTAGATCGCTGTCAGTCTTGTACGCTTTGTTGTGCTTGTTTAAAATGTCGGTGTTGATCGAAAATCCCGCCGCTTGTGAAATCAGATCTGTGATTCGTTATCTGATTCCTAAGAAAGTGAAACCGATTGACATTTATCGGCAAATTTGCGAGGTTTACGGACAAAATGCGATGAGTGATTCAATGGTGAGAAGATGGGTCCGACAGTTTAATGAAGGACATAATGAAGTGCATGATGAAGAACGAAGTGGGCGTCCATCTTTGATTACAGAAGAACTGGTTCACACGATTGATGAGAAGATCAAGGAAAACTGTAAGTTTACAATGAGTGCTCTCGCTATGGAATTCCCCCAAATCTCACGATCATTAATTCATGAAATTGTTACCGAAAAACTGAAATTTCGAAAACTTTGCTCACGTTGGGTACCGAAAATTCTTACTGAGCAACACAAAAAAAAACGGATGAGTAGTGCACTTCAGTTTTTGAACCGTTATGATGAAGGCGGTGAAGATTTTCTGTCACAGATAGTCACAGGAGACTTTCATCTGTTCTTATATCTGAAGTCTTTCCTTGGCGGTCAACACCTCAACGATGACGAAGAGCTGAAAGAAAATGTTTCCAAATGGTTGAAGACACAGGCGGCAACCTTCTATGAAGAAGGCATAGAAAAACTTGTGCCACGCTATGACAAATGCCTGCAAAATTTCGGCAGTTATGTAGAAAAGTAGTTTAAGAGTTGTAGATTTTAGTGCAATAAATATTTTTTCTGTATCTGTAGACAAATTATTTTTATTACCAAACGGAACTTACTTTCTGGACGTACCTCGTATATTCAATTTACATAAGAAAGAACAATAAATAAAACAAGTTACATATGACTGTGAACAATTCTGCAATACTACATTTTATGTAAAATAAGCGGCATTTCAAAATATTTATTAAGTGAGCAATATGCTTTTTTCGCTTGGTTTTATTTTATTTAAAATTTAATCAGATTGTAAACATTTCTTTTTCAACATTTGGCAAAATGTTTTACAGCTTCAAGGCACATTTTGGACTTTTCTTAAAGATTTAAATAACGAGATGGCAATTTAAAACAATTTTGACATAATACTATATAACTCTGATTAAATTAGTTCTCTGAAAATCGACTATTCTGTACTCAAATCAAACTTACAATATATAACACAGTGAGGATGATTAGTCCCATACTAAACAATATTTTTGTGTAACGCTTGTTGATTAAAATTATAAATCACTCTAATAATATTCTTTAGCAGTTTTAGACTGCATCGATTCTTGATGTTTGACCTTATATAAAATATTCTGCTGTATAACTGATCCCACAAAAGATATTACTCAAGATTCATTCTATGCAAGTCATAATACAAAAATAACATCATGAATCAACATAATAAAATAATACAAAAATAGCATCATAAATCAATTAATACTAAAATAATTTTTCATTATGGCTTACAATTAAATAGATTTAGACATTTATTTTTTAGCTGTTACAATATGAAAAAGGATTTAAGATAATTTATCAAAAATAAAACAGCTAACATCACCACTTAAGGCTGCATAAGATCACCGAGGGTGCAGAAGCTCTCCTGACCAAATGGCTCCTCAAACGAGTTTCTAGCAAAGATAAACTATTAATTTTAATATTTTGAGAGAGAAGATTAAAATATTTAGGACCAAAAATCAAAACTTCTATTTTTTTTTAAGTTTAAGTGCACTTTTCAACGGTAAAATTGTTTTTACATCTAGTGATGTAGTAACGATTATGGATAGGGATTTTGATTTTATTTTTTAAAACATATACCACCACCTCATATATTAAATACATATGTGATATATGAAGTGGTAGAATTACCTTCACTTGCCTACAAGAGGCAAATACCTACTAGCCAGTGCCTACTTGCGTATCATTCATATGATCTCTTATCTTATATTTTATATTTTTTTATATTTTAGTTATATTATTTCATATTTTAAACTAATTGCTTTTAAAATATCAAAACAAAAGTACAGTAGGGCTTCACTTATCTGATGTAAACAGGCTGTGATGTTGGATTACTAAAAATGTCAGAGAGTAGGGAGTGATAATAAAAAAATAGCATTAAGTTTATATTCCAGGCACTACAACTCTTAAGTTTTGAAGCCATTTCACTAGGCCTTAAAACTAAAGTAATATATGAGTAAACAAACACAACTTAAATTACAGTACTGTGCAGTGACCAATATCGATTTTGTTTTTAAACTTAACTTGACAAACACAGTGATAAAATATATAAGAATTTTACAGTAAAAAATTTTGGAAGTAAGTTTTATCAATATTGACTGTCATTCCATTTTCATTGCTCCATTTACTCGTATATAATTAAATTGTAAAAGTGCTTCATTGAGGATAGTTTCAGTTTTATTTTTTTTCATTGTATTTAGGTGTTTCTATCCACATAACTACATCATCTGCGTACATGAGAATGTTAATGCCCTTAACTGATTTCATTAAGTTTCCCAAGTCATTTATAAAATATATATTGAATAATGTATAATTAGTTACAGTACCTTGGGGAAGACTTGTTTGTAATATTTTTGATATTGATAAAGCTTGACCATACTTAACACAAATACAACTTTGTGATATGAATTGTTGGAACCACTGTAACTTACAATTTTTTACACCAATATTTACAATCTTTTTAATAAGTGTTCTCTCCATATAGAGTCATAAGCACATTTGAAATCAACAAAAACTGCAGTTAGTATATTACTTCTGTTAATGCTGTTCTTGATGTGCTGACTGAGTGTTACTACATGTTGGTTTGTAGATCTGTGATAGCGGAAACCAGCTTGTGAGTGAGATAGTAGGGAGTGTTCTTCAAGGAACCAATTAAGTCTTTTATTGACCATTCTTTCCATTATCTTGGCTGAAACACTTGTTAAAGAAATAGGTATACAACTTGATGTGTTTGTCCTTTTTTAATGTTGGGATTATTATTGCTTGTTTACATCTTGTTGGTATTATTCCCAGGTTCCAAATCTGATTGTAAAGTGTGAGTATTGTGGATTTTGCTTTGTGGCCAAAATGGATGAAAAATTCAGCATGTAACCCTTCAGCACCTGGTGCCTTTTTAATTGATTAATAGCAATATTTAGTTCTGACAGTGAAAATGCATTAGAAAAAAGTGCTATTAGTTTTAATAGTTGTATTTTCTTGAGATTGTTTTATAATTTTCTCTTCTTTTTTATTTGTATCAATTTTTGTTTTAAATTTGCTATGTTTTTTTTTAGATATGGAGTAAAATTTAACAAATTCATTACTAATATCTTTGTTGTTTATTATATATTTATTACCTTTTTTATTGTTTCTTTTTTTAACTCAGTACTTTTATTTTGAATTTTACTAAGAAATTTGAATGTTTTTGCAGAATATTTTTTGAAATTTATGTTGGATATGAAAGAGTTAAATGTATTTATTTTTGCATCATTTACAGCCATTTTCATTATATTATCTGCTTTGTTCTTCCATTTGTTTACTGTTTCTTAGCTTTTTTCTTGTTCAGCCTTAATTCTTAAGTTATCTCTTAGTTTTTCATTTCACTTAGTTCTTTTGTCCAAAAATATTTGTATATTTTTGGTTTACCATATGGGATATATTTTTTAGCTGAATTAAGGACAAGTTTTGTAATAGTGTTACATATTTTTTTCGGGGTGTTGATTAAAATTTATATTATTTTCATTTAGTTCTATCTCAAGCGTATTAGTTACATTGGTCCAATCTGCCTTTTTAAAATTCCAGGGAGGTCTGATGTTGTTAGATGGATTTTTATTTCTTGAAACATTAATTTTAATTTTAGCTATCATTATTTTGTGTCCAACTCCAGGATCTTCAATTAGTATTCTGTCATTGTTATAAACTAAAACTGACAAAACCAGTAGAAGGTCTGGGTTACTGGTTGTCCTATTATAGTGTAAATAAGATGGCGTATCATTATATTTGTATATTAATTCAACATTTGCAGTATTGAGTAAATCTTTAATAGCTTTTCCAGAGTAGTTTTGATCAGTGTAGCATACTCTTTTTAAATGTGCATTAAAATCGCTAATAATAACGGTTTTACTAGAAATTTTCAAGTAGTAAAATTCTGGAGAATTATGTGGTGGATTGTGAACTGAATATATTTTTAAATGGTTACTTATTTTCCACACATTTATTAGAACTACTTCTGATTTATCATTTGTGTCACCCATTTCCTTAATAAGTTCAAAGGTTGTTGTTAAATTATTGTGTCAACCTACTAATATACTACTAGCTACCTGTCTATATTATTCCATTATATAGATATTATAACTTTCAAAGTTGTATTTTAGAGGTGATTGATATGTTAGGTTTCCTTCTGTGATACAAAATGCATCAATATCTTCCTTACTTATAATAGTTTTTAATTAATTTTTTTTGCTTGGGTCAGGCTCCAGCATTCCAATTTTTGTAAGTGATTCTTATTTTTGTTCATGATTAGGCAAAGAGGTTTTTTTCCTTTTAAGTAGTTTTAGGGAAGTCAGGATGTTGCTGAGAGTGTAGACTATTCAGCCGTCAAAGAAGACCTTGCCCTCTTGCACTAGGAAGTAAGTCTACGTTGGACTTGATTTTATATTTTATGAAATTATTCAATGTTTACAATGTTCATATTTACAAAGTATGAAATTTTAGGTTAGGTTTAATATGATGTGTTTAGTTTTATAAATATTAACTTTTATATGAAAACTATTACTTACATTATAAATATACTTGCAAACCGCTTCTTGAGATGTAAAATGATAACTAGAATAGCTTTAAATTATATTAATCCACGGACAAAAGTAAAATTCTTTTTATATTTTGATATAACAGCTGATCCTTTATATATAAAACGTATTATGATAAATATAACAAATTGTCACTTACATGGTTTTTGGTTATCCGAAGTATATTATCCTAGTTTATGTACTATTGTGCTTAACTATATATATACATTTTATATAAACATTAGTTGCTATTGTGTTTATTAAAAATTTAAAATAATTATGTTTTAAGAATAAACAGAACCTTTCAATAGTATTCAGCCTACATAATATATACAAGTTTTTTTCGAAAAATTCACTGGCACAAATGGCGGATGAGGCACTCTGGGTGCATCTCAAGTCCACATCTAACACACACTACGTGTAATCTCTAGTTAATCAATCACTCAACTGGTGATATACGTCAACACAAGTTGAAGGAAACAATAAAGAAAACAACTCGCGCAAATAATAACCTCACGTCACACAATAAATAAATACGAGGGTTGTCTCAAAAGTAAGTTACACTATTTTATTAAAAGTATAAAAAACATCAGAAAATATTTTAAATGATATATTTTGAAAAGTACAAGTTAACCTTATTTTTCTACATAATTTCCATGATTTCCTAAACATTTTTAGTAACGTGGTAACAGTTTTTTCAGTCCCTCATCATACCATTCTGCCGCCATATTGCTTAGCCAACTCTCAACCTCTTCTTTCAGCTCATCGTCATTTGCGAAGCGCCGACCTCCAAGATGTTGTTTGAGGTGTGGGAAAAGATGAAAGTCACTTGGTGCAAGGTCGGGGGAGTAAGGTGGATGTCCAAAAACATCCCATCGAAAATCTGTGAGCAGGTCTTGGGTCTGACGAGCAGCATGTGGGCGAGCGTTGTCATGGAACAAAAAAACTTTTTTCGTCAACTTTCCTCTTCTTTTGTTCTGGATTGCTCTTCTCAGTTGTTCCAAAAGTTCACAATACCGTGCTGCTGTTATTGTAGTCCCACGAGGAAGGTAGTCGATCAATAACACACCTTTGTTGTCCCAAAAAACCGTCGCCATGATTTTTCCAGCGGATTCCACAACTTTCGCTTTTTTTGGTGTTGATTCGTCCTTTCCTTTCCATACCATACTCTGTCTTTTCGATTCAGGCGTCCAATGATGGATCCAGGTCTCATCCCCAGTCACTATTCGATCGAATAAATTGTCTCCTTCATCATCGAAAAATTGTTGAAATTGCAAAGCAGCATCAACTCTCTGCTCTTTGTGCTGTTCTGTGAGAAGGCGTGGAACCCACCTTGCACACACTTTTGACAGATGAAGATCATCAGAAATAATCCTGTGGAGTGATGCACGGCTTATTTCCACATTAGAAGGCAGTTGACAAAGGATTTCGTCAAGAGTCAGGCGCCGATCGGTGTCAATGACCTTTCTGACATCTTCAACAACAGTTGCCGCGCGAGAAGTGGAGGGGCGGCCGCTTCGTTGTTCATCATGCAGTGTTGTCCGTCCTTCAATGAATGATTGACGCCAACGAGATACCATTGGCCTTGACATCACACCTTCACCATAAGCACTACACAACTCATGATGAATTTCAGTAGCAGTTTTATTTTCTGCTGTTAAAAAACGAATAATAGCGCGAATTTCACAATCGGCGGTAGGAACAAGTGGTGTCTCCATATTGCCTGTAGTCTGACTGGCCGATCGATCGACGCACGCGCATAGGAATTTTACAGTGCTGCCACTACGCCCAGACGCAAATACTCCGCGACTCCCAGACTTCTGGCGCCAACAGAACGGCTTTAAAAAAATAGTGTAACTTACTTTTGAGACGACCCTCGTATAATGTTTACTTCACAATAGTGCATCTCACGTCATACTCCACGGCGGTCAGCTGAACAGGTTGATATTTTTCTAACATGTATAGTATAAAATAACATATGTAATTAGGTATTCAAACTAATATGAAATGAACGTATATTTATTTGTGTTAATATTAAAGCAAATTTTACAAGGATAACCGAAAAAATAACAGTGCTACGAATTAATTATGCAACAAAGAAATATCGTTTTGAAGCAGTTTTCGATAAAAATGAAAACAACGATATATCGTTGTAGGGCAGCCAAAGGGTTAATACAACAAACTGATGACTAACACGTTACCGATCAGTATACTACTAGATAAGAGTGCACGAGTTACGCCATTGCTTTTCCCCCTCCTTACAAGCGATATCTGTCCTAAATATTCTGTATCCTCAACAGAATGACAAAAGTGTTGGAGTCTGCTCACATGATACAGTCTCCGCTCAACATAAAGCTAGTATAGTAAGCTCTCTTTGGAAAATACTTTCACCAAGTACATACAGTTTTCATCACTACACAACGGTACTCCATTATATTATTTCTTTACAATTTTTATACAGTAGTTTTCAGGACGAGTACGTTGGTTAAAACAGAAAGTTGGATAACTCAGTTGAATAACGAGCGAGGCTCTACAGTAAAAAACACAAATCACAAATTTACCTCAACATATAGAATCAAATCTGCCACTTGAGATGATAGATGTGAGCCTGCAAGTTTCACCAATTTACCAAACCTGTAATTCGAAAAAAAAAATATTTTAAATGGTTAAAAACACTAAATCATATATTATTTATTACAAGATGTAAATTGACTGTATTATGAGGGTAATAATGTAAAAATTTTATTTTTAGATTAAACACATCAGGCGTAGTTATGAAATTCAGCTACTTGAGGCTTAATTGTTGTAAAGATTGAATACTACAAAAGCATGAGACAGTACACTTACGTTTAGGCCATAACTTGTTTTTTTTTTTTTTTTTTATCATGAACACACTCGAAATAAGTTTTTTATAATAGATAAGGAAAACAAGTGCAATTTTTTAAAAGGAAAACTCTGTACAATTTTATAAGATGAAGCATTTTGCTTGAAGATGCAGTACGATGGATGGGCAAGAAAAGAAATATATATCACCTTGCATTCTGATAGTCGAGACACTGAGGAGAGCATTTTGTGGAGAAGTACTTGGTGAGAGCTGTGAGCGTTGTGTACGACCTTGAGAGTAGACGGAACACTGCCTCGGTGCAGGGGCCGGGTGTCACAGCCACACAACTGATCGAATGGGTGACATTGACACACATTCCCAACTGGTGAACCACACTACGCTCCTGACGCAGCAAATTTTCTCTTCCTATAATAAATATTTAATTTTACAGATTAAATGGATAACAATAAAAAAAGTTGACAAAAGTGAGAATCCACATTAAAGTCATCTTCCTAAATAAGAGGATCCTTGGTATGAACAAATCACAGTAAAAAGCAAATTGGTGAGGAAATCAGTAGCTCATTTCTTTTGTTCATTTGTCAGTGGTCTCTTAATTTGGTATGTTTTCTATAGACCTTATTAATTATTACTGCTTTCATTCATAATAAATTTGCCCATTCCACCAAATATACTTGACATTAGGAGTGTGCGAGTAGTGATTTTTGAGTTCGAGTCGAGTCGAGTAGTTGGCATTTTTTCGAGTATCGAGTATTTACAGAAGGATTTCCCGCTCACCCAAGACAACTGTAAAAGGTAGACACCATCCTGAGCCTATGTTAAGTTTTGCCAGATTCGTAAATATATACATCTAAACTGAACACAATATATCAGGGCCACTGGCCCCCTTCTTCAATCACAAAGACAGTCAGAGCCAAATAGTTCACTAACTTTCTATGTTTTGTGTTGTGTTTATGTCTGTCTGACTTAGGCACACACCATCATTTGACAGTGCTGAAACCTCCCTTATTCCCAAATGAATTCACATAAAATTAGGTGCTGAGTCTCGTAACCAGCTTTGTTGAACAAGTTATAATTAGTTGAAAGTAAGATATACAGTAGATGCCCCAGCGAAATGTTAATTAGCTATTCTTCTCATAATTAAAGGTCTCATTTCTGCAACTGGTCTGTACAAAGCATATTAGTGACAATTAAGTTATCGTGTCTATTCTATGAACCCTTTTCCTCCTAAGTACCTTCTCAACAGGCTTTGACCGGAGGGTTCCGACGTTATCGCAAGATAACAGAGTCAAGCAACACGAGCGTGGCTGTCCCTCGGATGAGTCTGAGCGATCCCGTCTTTGCAAGCAGCCCGCCTACCCGGTCATTGATGGTGGTTCGGAAGTCACCTTTAAGCCGTTGGTCCCCAGGTTAAGTGTTAGAGAGGGCTTCATAGCCCTAACTTTGCTGGTAAAATAAGACGATCTTTAACTTTTAACCAGGCATAAGGGCGCTTACTTACGTAAGTAACTAGAGAGTAGATGATATGTCGAACTCGAACGGACACACGACAAATCGGGCCCTCGCCACTGATATGACTGTTGACCGTAAGGTTGGGAAAGGCGACTTGTAATTGGTCAGTGGGTTGCCTTTGTCACGGCGGTTCTGTTGTTGTTATAAGCAACACTACAGAAATAATCATTTTATCCACTCCAGTTTATCATTTTATCAGGTAATTTTGCTCTCCTGTCCTTTTTTACAATAATAATAGTAATACCAGTAACAGTATAAATTTTATTCATTATCCTATAAATATAAAAAATAACAACTAATAATAGATAGATTAAAACACTTGTTAAATTACTTATAATTCATAATTTGTATAGCAGTACTCACGAGATGTGGGACTTGCTGAAGCAGAAGTCGGAAGAGCGGTGATGGCAAGTTCAGCTTTAATCCTCATCAGCAACCAATCTACCATATCCAAACAAGTAGTCACAGCAGAGCACAGCTGAGGCAAGGCGACTGTCATGGTGACATCGGTCACAAGGTTCAGTGACCGAGGGCTTTCCTCAACATCCATCTGCGACAGTAAAACACATTCTCCATTGTCATTAAAATTAGGTTTCTAGAATGTTTTCATTGCTTCTTTTGGAGTATTTCAATGTCCTTGGACATTGAAATACCCCAATAAACATCACGTGTGTGCTGATGAATTTGTATTGGTTTAAAACTCCTTGTATTGAGAAAACAAATTGCAGAGCTAATTTTATTTAGATGGGGTGGATGAGGTGTGAGAGGAAAGAGGAGGGAGAAAGAACTGAGAATCAAGCTTAAAAACATTTTCCACAAATTCAGATTCAGACGCATAAACGCACAAACACACATGAGTGATTTGGATTTCAGAAAAAATTATGTATGTACACATATCTTGCCACTAGTCTATAAATAATTATACCTTTCTGAGTTATAAATTCACAAATTTTGAAATTATATGTCACAGGTCACCAAGTAATTACAGGTCATTTTATACACATCTCAACCTCATATTCAACTTAATACATACAACAAATTTTAGGTTAGGTTAAAAGGCACTTGGCCAGGAATTTATCGATTAATAGAGATACGACATCAACAAACTTACTTAAGAAGACAAGTCCACTAACATCTTCCAGTAGTAAACAAATACAGAAACAACTCATGACACAAATGTTCAGTGCCACTGGAACTTTCCTCAGGTGAGAAGTGTTGTTGGGCCACCTTCTTAACAACAATTTAAGACGCAGCCGGAGTCAGGGAAAATAACGCAGTTGTAGCTGTTCAACGGGTAGCATCACATTACACCTGTGGGCGCTTGGTTTGTCTTTTGAGTCAAGGTCGCTCTCACACTCAGCCCCTAAGAAATGGTGAGGGGTGCATTCGGCCGTAGGTCTGCCGGTGTTGTACAAAACTAGTAAAGAGGAGATTGGCCGGGTTGAATTTTCATACGTGTCAACAAAGTATTTGTTATGTCAACGTGACAGAGCCCAACGCCTAAAAACATGTCAGAAACTTCAGTGGTTATACGTAAACGCATTACTTTCCTTTGGCCATAATTTTTATTGCCGTAAACAACTAATTCTTACAGTACGAAATATATATGATAAACAATCTACAGAACATTTTTAGTCAAAATACTAAAAAGTCTGTAAGTGAAACATTTTTTTATTTGATGGTCAGACTAATTTCACCTTCGTAAAAGTTTTAGAAAAACAATTGAACTAAATTTGTTATTTCAAGAAATATTCTGTACAGTTTTTTGGATATATATTATTACATGTTACAAAAATGTTTTGAACAATATTTTATACATTGTTATTCAGAACTCTAAATATCTTTATTTAAGACAGAAAAAAAACATCTGCATGATTGCGTGAAATTTACAAAGAGTATCTTACAAATAATATACAAAATCTTTAACAGTTGCAACTCTAACAAGGCCAGAACATTGTTTATATAAAAATATATTATATATCGCACTGTATTGGGAATGCCATTGATTTTAAATTTTAAAATAAAGCTATTTCAGTACTACCTGAAAGTAATCTTCACCTCCTTAGTGATAGTTGAAGGAAATACAATACATTACCCTCACCCAGGACCTGGAATACGAGGTTAGTGAATCTACGGTATGCCCTGTGGACCCGTCTGAAGGTACCGAGACGATAGAAATTCTATATTTTGGAATTGAAACTGCCAACCTATTATATACGTTTGAAAACAAAATATTTACAATATAACCTACCATAACTTACTTAGAAATACATACTTAATATTTTTAATGTACTTACAATATTACAGATATACTTAAAATATAAGGTAAATTATACATACAATTTAAAATAGGCCTAAAGTATTTACAATATAATAATGAACTTGTAGATAGTTTCTAGTTTGTCTTTTATCAGTTTCCTTTTCAGGTTGTCTGAGCTTCAATGTAATAGGGATTAGGAATTTTCATTGAACTTGGGTGTCAAGGATCAATTATTTCTGGAAGAATGCAATTTGTATGAAACTTCTCTAGTTTTACAGATCATTTTATTTTATACATATACGGTTTCAGTTTTTGAATCTTTTTGGAGTTCAAAAAACAAAGTTGCAATAATTTCGTTTTGTTATGTTTAACTGCCCTTAAATTTGGAAGTAGAAGCTGTGGTTTTTCAGATTTTCCATTTGTAATAGATTTTCCGTTCTATAATAGATCACATGTAAGTAAAAGACTTTGTAATTAACATGCGTAAAGCAAAAGTATAAAAAGCAAAAGTATAGTTTCAGGTAGTGTTTATTCCAATACTACCTGAAACTAAATCTTTACCCCCTATAAAATTCAAATTTCCATAAAAACATAAGTTAACATTTAAAAATATAATAAACCATACTGATTTAACACTTTGAAGCCTGGGCCCTTAATACTCTGTTTGGCATGGAATCCTGGGGGTTTTATGTTCACATTAAAAAAATTGTAAATGCCTTATAAATTTCATAAAAAGGTTATATTATATATCTTTGTAAAGGGGAGAAAATTCTCTTTTCAATGATGGGCAAAACTTTAGGTGTTGTACATTTTTTTATTTTTTACAGAAGCTACAAATAAGTACAAAAATATGTAAAACAAAAAATAGCTACGATAGAACGATTCAATATATCTTGTATAGTATCACTTCTCATAAGATCATCCATTTTAAGCAGATAAATACTATAATAACTAAATAAAAACAATATATACACATATTCCAGTCACTGTACGGTTAGATTGACACAAAACCAACACAACGCAAATACTAACTAATTACTTATTTACGTATGTACACAACAATATTTACAAAGAAACTGAACTGAAAACATGATAATAAAATATAAATACTGTACTTGAATTATAAACACAGAATATTCACTTCTATAACGAACATGTTGTTTACGACTCAAAGCACCGTGGGTCACTGACTGGCTGACATAAACAATGCTGACATAAACAATACCGCTTGGCGAACGCTCATTCCAAGTCTCACGTCAGCTGTTACGATAATTATTTATCCAAGACCAGATGTAGATATAAAAAATTAATAGACCGATAAAATATAATAACAGATAACTAAAAGACATATATTCAGATGACCTAAACCCGATTATATGCCGATAATAAAGATATAATGAATTAAATATGGGCGCCCGAGCTATTCTCGGGCGTCGGCGAGTACGCCAGTTTGCGTCGCCCGATCTATCTTCGGGCTTAGGCTTCAAAGTGTTAAAAAATATTTCATTTCTATAAGTATATTTTTCAGTAATTAAAAATAGAAGTTTAAATTCTGCATTTGCTTGTTATTGTGTTATTCATTTAATCAATGTGCACTCAAATTGCTATTATGTTATTAAATATGATTTTTTTAATTGCTTAGAAAAATATAAATAATATTGATTTACCCCAGAGATATTATTAGCCCTACAACCATTCCTGTAGAACTGTATTTTATTCAGTTATTAATTCATAAGTGCTTTTATCCCGTACCGTATTCAGCTAATACTTTTTAAAACAATGAAAGTGTAACCGAATATGCATTACCACTTTATAAAGCGATAATTGAAAGAAAGAACCATATACCAATTCAGAGAATAAGTGATTAGTTCAACCCTTGGTTGACGGTGTTCAGTCTCTGAGCATCTGTCAACGGGTGCCGAGATGATACAGCCCTTCTACCGGACACGGACAAATTGTCCCAACGACAACCTGAACCATCTTCTAAAATGTAGCGAGGACTGATGAGCCAAAGACAAAGTGACCCAAAAACAAATTAAACCACTTAGGAATGTGGTCCAGTTTGCCTGTTCGCGAAATATAACCTGGGCCACCTTGGAATGTTGCATGCTGTGGACAAAGTGCCCCAACATCAAACTGAACCACTCTGGAATGTGGTCCAGGTTGTCTCTGTCAGAAAAAGACAAACTTAGCCATTTTAGGTTTTGAATGTGACTGTACAAGTAACGTAATATATAAGGTATTCAAATAATAAATGAAATAACACAATTAATAAGTTAATTATTCATTAATCTCAGTTAAACATTAACTAATGAAAAGAACATGTATATACGAGCAAAGAAAATGTAGGCTAATATCACAGTTATGTTTGGACGCTGTATAGGCTACTATTCTTATTTTACACGATAACTTATACTAGTTATAGTAAGGCATAGTATTCAAATAGGTGGCGACTTTCATCTAACACTATATGGCATGGTTAAAAGGAACTTAACAGAATTAAAATCTCTTAAAGTACGTGTTCATCATTTTCTGGAAATATCCAGCATTATGCTACTGGAAAATATATCTCTACTGGTTTTCTTCTTCTCTACTGTTTTATATTCTTCAAAGCTCTTGAGAAATAATCGAGTGAGTCAAGTTTTCCAACCATAGTAAATTAAGCCTAATCGGAATGTATAATAGGTGTCTTCCTAAAACAGTCTTAAAAGCGAACAGTCTTATAAGTGAGCATAAGTATATTATAATGGTTATAAATGGATGGTGAGTGACTCATACACATCCATGGGTTGGTTCATACACTTGACCAGCCATATCTATCTGCAGATGTGTTTATTGATAGAAATATATTTAGCAGGGTTAAATATGAAGCGTGACCACTTTTAAACGGTTTTTTAAATTGGTTTAGTTAGTTATAAAAGTTTTAAAATTCAGTATTTATTTACTTACTTACTTACTTACTCCCAGGGCCATCTATATCGCAGGTGATATTTAGCCGCACCAACAAAGCCTCTCCAGATTGGCCTGTCCTCTGCATTCTCTTCCATGGCTCCAACTCGCTGTATATCTAGCCTAACCTGGTCCCACCATCTTTGTTTTGGCCTCCCACGAGGTCGCCTTCCTCAGGGTTATTTTTGCTAACTTTCTTTAGTTGGGACTCTTCTCTCCTTCTCAACACATGCCCAGCCCACCTTAGTCTTCTACTTTTGACCTCACTCACAATGTCTGCGTCGTTATACAGGTCTCTAATCTCCCTGTTATGTTTCCTTCTCCACTCCCCTTGGTCATATGTGGGCCTATATATCTTTCTCAAGACTTTGTTTTCGAAGACAATTAGTTTTTTTTTCCTCTTTCTTATTTAGTATCCACGTTTCAGATCCATAGAGCAAAACTGGGATGACTATTGATTTGTACAACCTAATTTTTGTTTTGTGTGACAATGACTTGGAAGATAGTAATCTATTGCATGCATAAATGCATCTGTTGGCTGAATTTATTCTTTGCTGTATCTCAATTTCTTCTGCGTTTTTATTTGAAATTGTGACTCCGAGGTATTTGAATTCCGGTACTTGTTCGAATTCATGACCATCAACTCGTAGGGGGTCTTGGGTGTAATTTTGGTCTCTTGTAAAGTGCATGAATTTGGTTTTTGGATTGTTTGTCTTCAGCCCTATTTTTTCTGCTTCTGTTATGAAGACCTTGGTCAGCGTAGTTAGATCCTCTAGCTTTTCTGCCATTATAGCTACGTCATCTGCAAATGCTATAATGTTCAGTTTTCCTCCGACTTTAACACCCAGGTTCATTTCTTTTGTCTTCTGAAGGGCCTCCTCTAGAGCCATGTTGAATAATATTGGGGAAAGGCCATCCCCCTGTCTGACTCCTGAGTTTACTTTGAAGGTTTCGCTGTTTTGTCCATTTATTCTCACGGAGCATCTTGACTCGGTAACACTCATTTTAAACAGGTTTATCAGTTTTCTGTACCCATAATCTTTCTCTGTCAATGCTGTCGTAAGCTTTTTGGAAGTCAATGAAGATGGCATAAAATTCTTTGTTATATTCCCAGTACTTGGCTACAATTTCTTTCAGTAAAAATATCTGGTCTGTAGTGGACCTACCTTTGATGAAGCCTGCCTGGTGTTCTTCAATTATTTCGTTTGAGTAGCATTCAAGTCGATTTAGAATAATTTTAGTCAGGACTTTATAGGGGATACTTAGCAATGAGATGCCTCTATAGTTTCCACACTCTTCTTTTTCTCCCTTTTTATGTATGGGTACAACTACTGCCTCTTGCCACTCAGTTGGCATTTCTTCCTTTTCCCATATTTTAAGTATTAACTTCCACAGTTTCTCAATTACTACATTTCCTCCTTTTTTTTAGTAATTCTGCTGTAATTTCATCTTTTCCTGGAGCCTTGTTATTTTTCAGTGTCTTTACTGCGTTTTCCACTTCTTGTTTGGTTGGTGGTTCCAGGTTTGGTTGTACATGGTAATAGCTACATTTATTGTCTTTTTTTGTTGTTTCATCTCCTCTGTTGACATTAAGTAGATCACTGAAATATTCTTTCCACCTTTCAAGGACATTTTGGCTTTCCATAATTAATGTGCCATCTTTACTATTAACTCCGTAAGAGCGGGGGGTGAATCCTTTTTTGAAAAATCTTACTTTTCTAAAGAAGTCTCTTGAGTTGTTTGTTGTGTTATCTTCTTCGGCTTTATCCAGCAAGCTATTTATAGCGTTTTTTCCTCTTCAATAACCTATTGGTATCCCTATTTGACTTGTTGTAACTCTCTCTGTGTTCTATGCTGTTACTATTCATCCAGGTCTTTTTCCTAACAATTCTTTCTTCAACCATTTGCTCACATTCATGGTCAAACCATGGCTTTTTGTTCTTTTTCTTCTTCTTTCTGCCACATACTTCTTCTGCCGAGTCTAAAACTGCTTCCTTGAAGTTGTTCCAGTTATTGTTTATATTATCATTTTCGTCCACCTCTTCTAGAAGTTTGAATCTGTTTTCAAGTTTAAGTTTAAAATTTTCAACTATACTGTGGCATTTGAGCCCTCTGTGTCTATAAGTCTTTCTTGTCTTTCCTCTTTTCGTCTCTGAGTAGCTATTCTTTGTGTCATCTTCACTACAACTAATGAGTGGTCAGTTCCACATTCTGCCCCCCTAACACTCTTAACGTTCGTTATGCTGCTTTTATGTCTTTGGTCAACTAGCACATGATCAATTTGGTTTTTGGTAACTCCATTTGGTGATGTCCAAGTGTACTTATGTATGTCCTTTCTTGGAAACATCGTGCTTGATATTTTGTAGTTATTAGCCAGGGCGAAGCTTGCTAATCTTGTTCCATTATCATTGGAGTTTTGGTGAAGGCTTTCTTTTCCAATCGCTGGGCTCCAGATCTCCTCTCTCCCTATCTTAGCATTTGCATCTCCTAATATAACTTTGGTATCAAAATTTGGTAACTTCCCCACCAACTCGTCTAGTAGATCATAGAAATCATCTTTTTTGTCTTCATCTGCTTCTTCCGTTGGAGCATAGATACTAACTAAAGATAAGTTATTAAATTTTCCTCTTATTCTAATATTGCACATTCTATTGCTTACTGGTTCAAAATGTATCACCGCTTCAGCTAATTTTTTCTTTATTGCAAAACCTACTCCTCCATAAAACCTATTTTTTTCACAGCCACTATAGTAGATCAGGTACTTCTTTGTGTTTATCCTCCCTGCCAAGGGCCATCGGGTCTCCTGTAGTGCTACGATGTCCATTTTGTATTTATCCAGTTCTTCTGCTAATATGTCACTAGTTCCAGGTGTTGCTAATGTTCTTACATTCCAAGTGCCAATTCGTAACTGTTTTAAACTAAGCCGGGTCGTAATCCGTTTTTCCTGTCCAATTTCCGAGGCTATTTTTTGTTGGTGTTTCGTAACATTGTGATTTTTTATGAGGCGGGTTGTCAGCCCAGCGCCCAACCCCCAACCTGGAGGGCCAGGAGTTTGTGATCAGAGTCTTCTTCTCCTAGGCCAATTGCTTTCACTGCAGCTTCAAGACGTTGGCCTGGCCTCGGTGTTACATCAGAGTGACCTTCTCCTAGCCTTCAGGTACCCAAACCCTATCGTACAAGGCAGTGCGGGCAGTGCTTATTTGATGGCGGCACTTCCTCGCCATGACACAGCACTATCATCGGGCTCATGTGGACTTGCTGAGTGTGACCCCGCCACAGATCACCCTCCCACGCCCTCCGGTGCTGCCGCCTCGGTCCAGGACTGCTTATTCGGGTTACCCCTTATTCGCAGCTGTCCACCATATCTGGTGGAACATTCACTATCCGCCACCTGTGACCCGCCCTTTACCTGAGGCTCGGTTCCCCTAAAGGGGAGGGTCAGTATTTATTTAGAAACATATAAAATTAATTTGTAAATTTATTTCCATATGTAGCTGTAAAACAATTAAAAAGCTAAAGTTTAAAGAAAAATATAGTTTTATTCAAAATAGGATAAAATCTACTTTACAATAATTAAATGTATACCTATTTTGTTTACAACATAAGATAAAATGTAACTAATATTGATTTAAAAAATATTTATTTATTAAACAAAATATAATACAAAATATAATACAAAGTGGGTAACATTCCTTTTTACCCATATCTTGATGATCAGCGTCTTAAGAACAAATAAGTAAATAATGAAACATAGTTTGCATACGTAAATACACTTACGTACGTGTACAAACAAGTTACAACATGCTTGTTGTTTATGTTAAATTAAATGTAAATTGTATTAACATATTCAATATTGGACATTAGGGATTTTTATAATTATATCACTTAGCTAAAATTCATTTGTTTTATAATAAGAAAATACGTGGATAATCTGTTTTCCACTTTTAACAATAGATATCATTGTTTAACATAAAATTAAATTACTTTTACTATTTTTAGTAGAATTTGTTCAGATTACATATGTATATAGATTAAAAAATTTAAACCATATTTACAATACATGACAAAACCGTTTTTAGGTAACTTATTTATTAGAGAGAATACTTACTAGACTACTACTTAATATTGATTACATGTAACGTGGATTGCTATTTGTAGTAACCTTGTTACCAGTAGTCAGTCAGGGACCAAGATGAATGTAAACAAAAATACTATTTAATATTAATTTTTAAATTAAATTTAAACAACTAAACAAATTTATTCCTATTAGAGATGTTACTAAAATAAAGATATAAATATTCGAGTGTATCATTTACGATAAGTAAACAATTGCTGCTTTAATTAAAAAAAACGATTAATGGTCAGTTATAGATTAATGTAATCTTATTTAAATAAAATGTCATTATGAAGCTTGTGATTTGTGATAATGAATGTTACATAAATTTGTACTAAAAACATTACGGGGTAAACTGTATGAATGGCATTAAAGTGATTAACAGATTTGAAGCTTCAAAAACCAACCCAAAATTTAGTTTTATTACAGTACAGTCATAGGAAAAAACCAAGGGCCTTTGGGAGTGGCTCTTTTCTCATTTTAGTGCATAGAGGACAAAGTGACCCAACGACAACCTGTACCACTGAGGAATGTGGTCCAGTTTGTCTGTTCATGAAACGACAACCAGGGCCACCTTGGAATTTTGCAAGGTGCGGACAAAGTGTTCCAACGACAATCTGTCCCAAGTAAACTGGCTCAGTTTGTTGTTGGGACACTTTGTCATATCCCCCCTTCTACATTGTGACCTTGAAATGCCCCACTGTTGTGCTGTTGTAAAAGTTTATACATCCAAACAACTGACTCACGGAAAGGTTTTCCTTGGCGAAAAAATATAAATATTCCAAGCTCACTAACTTTCATGTTCAAACTGAAGAGTTTGATATTGATATAGTTATACCGGTAGTAATTTTTTACTTTTAAATAAATCTTAATTTATTTTATTTTAATGAATACAGTTTGACTCCCTATGATTTCCTCTACAGTTTGGTGAAACGTTTATGTACCTAAATAGTATGTTATATTTATAAATATATATGTTTATAAATGAGAATCGGCACTGCGAGCACTAGGCAGTTTTGTGGAAAAGGTGATCGGACAGCCACGTGGCGTCACCATCCCTTTCTATTGAAGCCGTCGGCACTGCGTCTCCCCATCAAAGGCACGGTAGAACCCTTGTTGTAAACAATCCTGCCCTGCTTCAGGCCCTAGTTGTCAAGAGACCCTAGCAGTAGGTCTGCCAGTATTTTAGACCTTTCCATAGGCCTACTTAGAAAACTGTCACTTCCGCAATAACCTGATAACACTAAGTTGCTACTGACATATTCAATCAAGTGTTAGGCCTAATTATTGTTTTTACATTATAGATACAACTAACTTACCTAAGACATTTAAATACATTCAATTTACTAAGTTTAAAAGGTAATATAAACAGCCCAGATAGATGGTAAAAACATTACAAACCTGACAGCTTTCTGAATACTACAGATTGGGGTGATGTATATTTGCAAACAGATGCTTCGTGTGCTTTTAACACCTTTCATGGAATATTAATTAATATAATTATACAATGTAAAGAAGAAATTAAATTTAAAAAACAAAAATTAATTAAGTTAAAGTCGTGGATTGATTTTGATACTTGTAAACGAATAAAAACGAGGAATGCACTGTTAAAAAAAGTTAGAAGTCAGCCCAACAATACTTAAATGAATATTTCAAGAGTTTCAGAAATAGGCTAAATAGTGATATCCGTGACTTGAAAAATAATTATTACTCTCAACTCTTTGAAAATAATAAGGAAGATCCAAAGCGCACGTGGGAAATATTAAAAGAAGTGTCTGGTCAGAAAACAATTAATAATAATGCAGATGTTGAACTAGTAATTAATGATGAAATTGTAAGTGATCCATTTAAAGTAGCCAATGAATTTAATAATTACTTTCTATCAGTGGGTGATACATTAAGCAAGAGTAACAATAAAACAACTAATTTTCAATCGCTTGATATCAGAAATCAATTTAGTGATTTTTCCGTAGCAGAATCTATTTTTATAGAGCCTGTCTTAGAACATGAACTTATATAAGAGTGACTGAATCGTTAAAAAATGGGAAATCCCTTGCGCTTGATGCTATTAGCTCTACACTAATTAAGAAAACGTATAATAGGTTTTTACCAAACAGATTGCAACAATTATAGACCAATATCTTGACGTCATCCTTTTCTAAAATATTTGAAAAATTAATAAAAGTAAGACTGGTAAAATTTCTCGATAAAATAAAATGTTTCAGTGAAAACAAATTTGATTTTGCAAAGGATTAAATACAGAGATAGCTTTGATTGAGTTTATGGATAGAGTGTCTAGTGGTATAAATGATGGTAAACGTGTTAGCTGGTTATTTTTGGATATCACAAAAGCATTTGACAAAGTTAATCATACAATTTTAATGAAGAAACTTTCAAGTTGTGATATAAGGGGCGTGGGTTACAATTGGTTTCAAAGTTATTTATCGAATATAATGCAATGTGTTAAAATTAATGGAGTTTTGAGTCAATTTGGTGAGATAAAGTATGGAGTACCACAAAGATCAGTGTTAGGGGCTACATTGTTTTTGATTTACATTAACAACTTATGCAAAGGGAAATTCTATGGACAAGAGGTGTCATTCGCTAATGATACAGCTCTAACTTATATTGATGACAGTTTAGCCGAAATTATAATAAAAATGAATACTGACTTGGAAGCTTTGTGATGGTGGTTTAACGATAATAACTTAGTTCTTAGTGTAAGTAAAACCAATTATATAAACTGTAGTTTACGAGGATAAAAACAGGAATGTTACTTACTTCATTGACAGATCCAAAAAGATGAGCTAACTGAAGTGCCAAGGAGTCCATCAGGGAAGACTCGGGCTTGACCTTGGAGATAAGCGTGAACAGTAGCACAAGATAGTTCTTTGTGAGGGGAATCGTCGGCAAGCTTCTCTTCTCGGCAAAATCGATCAGCCAATCAAGCAACTACAGCAAAAACAAAGTAAACAAAATGATATATATGAGTCGATTTTCATACCATTAGTCTCAAATGATAACTTTTCTCCACTTTAAACAATTTAATTCTATTCGTACAGATATTGTAATAATAAGTTATTCTTTTATAAAAAGAAAAATCAAGGAAGAAGGAAATAAAGAAAAGAAATTTTATTTTTAATTTTCTTTTCATTTCTAAGATGCTGATCATAGAGATATGGACGAAAATGAGGGGTGAATGAGTGTGATGAGTGTTGATGAACGAGTGTAGTCATTGTTACTATCTGAGTTCGACTTAGTTCAGAAAGAACTATTTATTTATAACCCAATACCCAGGGCAACTACAGGACCTACAGCTTTACGTGGAATTCGAACCACGTGGTGTTGGTCTGAATTTCAGCTACCTGACAAGTCTGGCACTCAATGTGTCTTCCCAACACAATATCTGAACCTTGACTACCATCCAACATGGACACCCCAGACTTCTCTATTCACATCGCTTTAGGATAACATTTTAAGAACAATCTGAATTAGATACACATCTCAACTGCT